>PVJH01031568.1:8245-23690 GCA_004026705.1 Nesogale talazaci
ATATGTAGATCCCTGAAAATGGTTCCCCCTTTCTACTCCACCATCCCTCCACCTTCCCAGTATCACCACTCCCACCACTAGTCCTGAGGGAACATCTGTCCTAAATTCCCCATGTGTCCGACTCCAGTGTACATCCCCTGTTCTAGCCAGACTTGTCTGGTAGAAATGGAGCATGACAGTGGGTGGGAAGAAGCATTTGAGAACTAGAGGAAAGATGGATATTTCGTTGTTACCACACTACTTTATCTGGCTCATCTCCTCCCTGCAGTTGGGATGCTTTGTATCTAGTAACAACATATAGCTATTAGCTTTAGGTTGCCTTCCTAGATTTTACTCTAACCTCAAGTTTTCTGTCTTTAGGCGCAGAGAATGTAGAACGTGTATTGGTTACTGTTATTCAAGGGGCAGTTGAATATCCAGATCCAATTGCACAGAAAACATGTTTTATCATCCTTTCAAAGCTGGTAGAACTCTGGGGTAAGCTTTTTCTTTCATTTAAACTTTATTTTCCCAACTAATTTCCTAAGGGTCTTAGAGCTGAAACATAATGATAGTCTGAATCTAGATAGAATTGGGGCATTGGTTTTCATCTCTGATGATAGATCTCTTTTTCTTGACACAGTGTTTACTAATGCTCATGTATACCAGTCCAAAACTAGAAATCCAAATGTGCATGAGTGGATAAACAAAAATGCATTCATATAGAGCAATACTACTGAACAGTATACAATAGACACAACAGCATGCATGGATCACAAAATAATTACCCTCAGTGAAATAATAGGTCCATTAAGGGTAACAGCAGCACTACGGTAATGTACACATAACAGACTAATCAATCATGAGATCAACGGGGCAGCATTTACCCAAGAACAAAGTTTAGAAGGGCGAGGAAAGGAGGAAGAATGAGACCAGGAAACTTGGGAGGATATGAAATGATTGGTGTTACGTTGAAGGTATTGTAATGAATGATCTAAAATGTGAATTGTGAATGAAACACTGATAATCTGCTCTGTAAACTTTCACCTACCCAATAAAAAGTTTTTTTTTTAAAGGCCCAATAAGGGCTGAGCCCCCATGGCATAGTGGTTGAGTGCGGGCCTGTGGCCCATTGAGTTGGTGGTGCAAATCCAGGAGCAGCTCTACAGGAGCAAGGCTGGGTAGCTCCCACAACCACCAGAGGACAGTGATACACCCCAAAAATAAATAATAAAAAATAAAAAGGTTCAATAAAAACAGTGACCCTAGATGGAGTCTTCTTAGCAGAGAGAGCTTAGCTCAGACGGTTAATTCCAAAGGAGTAATCTTGATTTTCTTAAAGTTCACTGGGTGATTATGGGAGCTTAATACAGAATATTAAAAAATTAAAAACCGCACTGATTAGAAAAATGCCCACAAAGTTGCATGTAGGAATATTTTTCCCCATCACAATAATACACGTGCTCATGAGGGTAGCCATCGGCCATCTTAAGAGAATTTGTTGGAACCTAACCCCATCAATCCACTCCATCAATCCAACAACCCTGATCTTTCCCCTAAAGACTTTTTGGTTTTTGTTACCAGAACCCAGAGCGTTGCAAAGAACCAGGCTTTGAATCCCACAAGGACACCAAACAGCCTTTTGACATTGTGTAAATTGAATAGCATAGAATTCATTAGGAATAGTTTAGAGATGGAAAGTGTTCCAAAAGTGTATGTTCCAAAAGTGTATGTAGGTGCTGCAGAAAGTTTGGAGAAGTCCATCATCCATTATTTACATTTTTCCAAGAATTTTTTGAAGCCCCTTCATCTAGAGCTAGATGGGAAGATATTGTCAAGAAATTCAAGGAGTCTGATTTTGTAGCAATACTTTTGACGGGCCTTTCCTTGCGTGTGTATTTTGGTTATTAGAGTATCATTGGATGTATACTTTCTAAAGACGTTTATCCAGGTTATGTTTTTTTGGGTTTTTTTTCCCACTTCTGGGGTAGACTTTTGATGGACAAGTTAATTTTTGTAAGATCCTATTTGTGCTTCGTTAGTATTGTAAAAAGCAAAGATGGACAGTGTTGCCCTGCATTTTAAAAAGAAATTATGGTTTTTATTTTTACATTTAAGTCCTTAATTAATGTTGATTTTTTTTTTTTTTTTTTGGTGGCATCACTGCCCTGGTAGGAAGCCCAGCCTTGCTCCTGGAGATGAATTTGTTTTTATATATGGGATAAGACATGGGATCCAGGTTACACTTTCTACACATGTGGAAATTCAATTTCTCCAACACCATTTATCAAAGAAACTTCTTTCCCCATCTCTCTCGTCACCAGCATCTCTCTCATCACAAATCAGTTGACTACATATGAAGTGGTTTATTTCTGAACTTGCTTCTGTTCCATTAGGGCCTAGGTATATTGTTTTTTTTTTTTTTGGGGGGGGGGGGGGGGGGAGCACACTGCCTCTGGTGGTCGTGGGCGCTACCCAGTGCTGCTCCTGAGAGCTGCCACTGGATTTGAACCGCCAAGCCCGCAGGCCACAGTCCCACACTCAACCACGTACGCCACAGGGGCTCAGCCCCTGGTATATTGTTATAGTACCAGGCTGTTTTGATTACTATAGTTATAAGATGTTTTAATGACATCTTGTATAAAGATAAAATTTTAAATTCTCTTAACAGGAGGTAAAGATGGACCGGTGGGATTTGCTGACTTTGTTTATAAGCACATTGTTCCTGCATGTTTTCTGGCACCATTAAAGCAAACCTTTGACCTGGCAGATGCACAGACAGTATTGGTAAGCATCTATGAGTTTTTATTTACCTTGAGAAGCTCCCATGTACTTTAACTCTCACTAACTTCCTCAGGGCCAAGTTGATTGTATTGCTTTGTTTTCTTCTTAATTTCAAATTAGGATTCATTTTTCAAAGGTTGACAATAGGCTAACCAAAGATTAGTGATTGAAATCCACCAGCCGCTCTTTGAGAGGAAGATGAGGCTGTCTGCTCCTGTAAAGATTTACCATCTGAGAAAGCCTGTGGAGCATCCTACTCAGCCCCAGAGAGCTGCTCTGATTGTAAACAGTGGGACAGCAGCAGGCTTGATTTGGTCTTCTAGGCACAAGAGGTGATTTTTCTTGAATTTCATCCTACAAAGCTGGTATCTTTCCTGGCATTCTGCACTTGATCTTACCCCAAAGTCCAGGAAGTGCTAAGGGCTTAGCATTCTGAAAGGAAACTTTCAAGCAGGCTGTGGTCCACTGGGACCAAAGTGAAGCTTTTCTCCACAATTGACCTCAAGCAGTCAAAAAGTTAGAACCTACTCTTGGTGTCTTCATATTAACAGAATAAACTATTAGTTCGTTTTGCACCAACTTCATTGTCTCTATTAGATGATTTTTAAAATAATTGAATCCTCATTGAATCTGCAATATTTAGAAAAAAAATAGTCTTCTGTTTTACAGAAAACTGAAGATTCATTTGTAAGAGCCTCACTGAAATGAATCTTGATGTAGTGGTGACAGATTGTCATGAGGATGGTGGGACTTGGCATGGTTTCATTCTCTGATGCATGAGGTTGCTCGGGATCAGAACGATTCTCAGCACCTAACAGCAGCAGCAAAGCTCATTCTCAAAGGCATCGTGGGAATTTGACATCAGCTGATTGATTCCAAAGTCAGTGCCCTCCGTTTGCACTGCCTCCTTTCAGAAGGCTGAAACATGGTACAGTGAACAATGTCCTCTACCTGTATGGTTTGTACTTTAAGAATAGAACGAGGGGCAGGAAGAGAGATTTGAACTATAAACTCTGTCAAGATTTCCACATGATTATAAGAAATCACAGATGCTATTAAGCCAGAAAGCTACTAAGAGGCAGTACTGAGGAAAACTTGGAGAAGGGAGACCAGCAAGAAGGAAAATTGTTAGGTAGTTGTCGCCTAAATTTGGAAAATGAGTGAGGCATTGTGGATAAAACTACAAAGGGTTGGGCTGAGCCCCGGTGGCGTACGTGGTTGAATATGAGACTGCGGCCTGCGGGCTTGGCAGTTCAAATCCAGCGGCGGCTCTCAGGAGCAGCACTGGGTAGCGTCCACGACCACCAGAGACAGTGATGCGCCCCCCCCAACCCCCCCGCCCAAATACAAAAGGTTGCTTGCTTTTTTAGTATTGTTAATAATATGAGTACAATCTGTAGTAAAAACATGGTCTGTATCTGCTTTTCTTCAAACATAAACATCAGTAACCCATGGTGAGTTCTGGTGTAAAAAGGTGAGTGACAGAGTGACATACGAAAAAGAAAATTAAAAAAAAAAGTGACATACGAAATGGGCTTTCATGTAGGGGGTTGTCTAAATAAGATGTAATTGGGAAATATTATTAATGATAAACATTTATAAAAACCCAATTTTAAGATTTTTCACATATCCCTTAGCAAGTTTAATGAAACCAACTTCCTTCATGAGTTTTGGTTTATTTACCCAAAGGGGTAATTTTAGAACATTTACTGATGAAAGTTAATTCATCACATGACATATCCTTAAGTAATGTGGTATCATCGTCATTGGTTCACAGATACATACATACACATATACATGCATACATACATACGTATATATATATCCTATTCACTTGGGAGACGTTATTTTCTGCAGGCTCCTTTAATAAGTTGACCAGTGTTACTTCTGGGCTGAAACATTTCATTGCCACTGTTTTCTTCTAAGTACATGGTCATTGAATAGGAAAAAATTGGAGCTGAACCATTTACAAATTCAGGGTTGGTTTCTAACAGAAGCAAGAAATAAAACTTTGTTTTGGACTTGGACACTGTGGTCACTAGTTTGCTTCCCTCTCCTATTCTAAATAGCTGCTTAATTGTTTTGTTTCCTTTTGGTCCATTTCCACCCCCACCCCCCCAAAAAAAGAGAATAGTTTTTTTTCTCATGGTATTTTCCTCATATATCATCTTCAGAAAACCTATTCCTCACTTCCCCACAACTTACTAATAGCTAGATTTCTTAATTATGATTTACTATGTTAAGAGCATTCTGAAGTTTTTCTCTCTTACTTTTCTCCCAAGTTTATTTTCCCCACTTGCCTCTTTCCTCTTTTATTTCTTTCTGGAAGAAAATACTCAGGAGCAATGACTGGGGAAATAAAATAAATAAAATATAGGATCATTAATCAAGAATCATATTAAAATTTTAAACTGTTTTTCACAGGCTTTATCCGAGTGTGCAGTGACACTGAAAACAATTCATCTCAAACGGGTAAACTTTGTACAATTCATTTTCATTTCACATATGAATGAGTATGTTTGTTTTGATTGTAATTGCATTTGACTCATCTTTCTGGAAAACTACCTCTTATAAAAGTAATTAACTTTAAAGTTTGTGGTGGAAGGGACACGATTGAAGCTGTAGCTCAGTACTGCCTGTTACATTTGGCATAGCAAGAAGGTTAAAAAGTATGTAAGTTTGGAAAAGGACAGAAAATTTTTCACCAATAATTGAAGGTATAGATTTCATCATCCAAGAGGCTTTTTCAGAACTCACCTTCTCCAGCAACTCAGTATCACAGATATTTAGAGCATTGTACAATTTACAATGCACAATTTACAATGCCCTATACAGTTACAAGATTATAAATTATATATAAAGTGTACAAATTCTAAGTGATTTGGGTTGATGCAAGATGGTGTTCTTTTTGCCATGTGCAACACTTTTAAATAAGTTGAATTGGTGATGACATTAAAAAGTCAGATTCTGTTATTTTTATAAGAATTTTATCTCCCTTGCTGAACCCTGGTGGCATAAATGGTTGAGTGTGGGACTGCGGCCCGCGGGCTTGATGGTTCAAATCCAGAGAGGCAGCTCTCAGGAGCAGCGCTGGGTAGCTCCCACGACCACCAGAGGGCAGGGATACCCCCCCCAAAACAAAACAAAACAAAAATAATTTTATTTCCCATCTTTTCTCAAATGAAGTCAGAATGCTGACAGGGCTAATATTCCCATATATCTTAGTTAGTACTTAAAAAGTCTACTTTTAAAATTAAAGCAATGGGGCTTATTCAGGTGCACACTGCATACAAAGTAAGCAGAGATGGGGTAGACTAAAAAAATAACAAAATAGGAACATGAGAAACTTTGAAACAGTGCTTCTCAACCTGCCCAATGCCGTGACCCTTTAATACAATTTCTCATGTTGTGATTCCTCCCCCCAACCATAAAATTTTTTTTTTGGGGGGTGGCGCGCGTATCACTACCCCTGGTGGTCATGGAAGCTACCCAGCGTTGCTCCTGAGAGCTGCCACTGGATTTGAACCACCAAGCCCGCAGGCCACAGTCCTGTACTCAACCACTTATGCCATCGGGGCTCAGCCCCCCATAAAATTAATTTCATTGCTACTTCTAACTATAATTTTGCTGTTAAGAATATATAATATAAATAAATATCTGATATGCAGGATGTATTAGGTGACCCCTGTGAAATGGTAGTTTAACCCCCAAAGGGGTCAACACCAACAGGTTGAGAACTGCTGCTTTGAAACAATGTTACATCTCAATTGAGATTTTTCAATTTTTTTTAAGAAAGCAAGTGGCCTTTATTAATAGCTTCTGACAAACAAATGTCAACATAGTATTCTGTTGTTTCTTTGGTAATACCTTGGCCGTGCCTGCTTTTTAAAAAGGCTCACCATTCAGGGTTTTGAAGAACGTAAATGTTTGGGGCAGGTCCTCCAGGCATTTAGAAATGTCTGATTCTTCTTCTTCTGGAACTCTGTTGATATAGCTCATACAGCCAGTGTTTTGTTGTTGTTGTTGTTTTCCCCATCACTCCCCTGGTGGGAATAGGAAGCCCAGCTTTGCTCCTGGAGAGCTGCTGCTGGATTTGAACTGTCAACCCTGTGGGCCACAGTCCTACAGCCAGTGTTTTGTAATTAAGTTTTTTCCCCAAGATGTATATTTAGTTTCTTTGAAGGATCTCTCAATTGTGGCTGTGCATTCCAGGTGGTGGAAGATAGGTAAAAAATCCCTTTTTTATTTTGGAGCAGGAGTAATACAAGAAAGGCCAGTTGTAGAAGGCCAGGCTGAAGGAAGATCGATTGATTTTTGTTGTTGTTGTTCCATTTGGAACCATGAACATATTGATAATACCTTTCAGGTAGAACCAAGTTAAAAAGAGAAATTAAAATAAATAAATAAATTTTTAAAAAAGAGAAATTTAACTTAAAATTTGTTGTTGTTGTTGTTGCATCAGGCTACACTTTTAACAAATGCTGTGTGAAAATTATTTTCAAATTGTAGCCTAAGTTCATTTGAAGCTTCTGGGGAAGGATAGAGTTAGGGTGAGTTTTTGGGATTCTATCTTAGCTTCTACCAAGCTTATGAAGAAAAAACAAAAGACAGAAAACCCATGATTTCGTAAAGTATAGTAAGTCTCTATTGAAGAACAGGATTTTTAAAAATCAGGTGACAAGGGCTGAGCCCCAGTGGCGTAGTGGTTGTGCGCGGGACTGCGGCCCACTGGGATGGAGGTTTAATTCCAGCAGCAGCTCCACAGGAGCAAAGGCTGGGCCTCCTCCCACCACCAAAAGGCAGTGAATCCCCGCCCCCCCCCCCCAAAAAAAAAAATCAGGTGACATGCTTTTTAGTATATCATTAGTCAACAGTAAACTGGATAAATCACTTATCTTTCTCAGTCTTGTTTTCTTCATCTGTTTCTTATTGCTTCATTTGTTGAATATGAAAATGATGTGCTTTTAAAGTAAACATTCTTATGTCAAGAAGAAAATTATTTGTTTATAATTTGTTTCATTTTCAGGGCCCAGAATGTGTTCAGTATCTTCAGCAAGAATACCTGCCCTCCTTGCAGGTAGCACCAGAAATAATTCAGGTAAGAACTATCCTATTGAGTTTTCTCCTACTTTACAAGGTATAACGCAGGCTAATTTTTCGTTATAAATATATACAGTTGATCTAGCATCTCATCAGTGTAAAATACACACTTTATTGACACCAATTACATTCTTCAAATTGTGTACCTGTTTTTACTCTATTATTAAACTAAGCCCTCTAAACAAAAACATGATCATTTTTGGTTTTATATTTACCTTTTTATTTCATGTGAGATCCTCTGATTTACTTCACCTCAGCAGTGTCTTCTAGGCTCATCCATGTTGTGTATTCGAACTTAATTCCTCTTTTTTTTTTTTTTCTTTCTTAATTCCTCTTTTATGGCTCAACAATGTTTCATTGGTCTTGTGAATTGTGGTGCTATGAACATTGATCTGTTGCTGCTTTCATATGTCTTGGGTATATACTCTGTTAATAATTTCTTTTTTAAAAATTTAATTACCAGACTTGGAATTAGAGGTTACAGATGTCTCAAATGTCAAACTGTTTCAAGATGTTATTCTGCTCCTTTCCACTACCATTCTTCCTTACATATATATATTCACTTACCTCCTTGGGTTGTGCAATTCACTGCAGTCTCCCGTAGAAACTCATAAACATCGAGGAAATGTCCCGTGTGGTGGTGGGTGCTGTTCAACCCCTAACTGAAGGTGAGGCATAAGGGAGGCAAATGAGGATTCAGAGCCAGAGTCAAAAACGTCCAACTATCACAGCAGGTCTTTTTGCTTCTACAAAGTTCAGAAAGTAGAGGTGTGGTTTTCCTGGTGAAGTATATGGTAGCACTGTACTATGGCATAGTATGTATATACTCCATCCAAAGGAAACAAAGGATGAGCTCTTAATTCACACCCACTAGTAAAGTCTTATTAAGGATGCCCTAGGAAACAAGGCTCTGAGTCCTCTAATAAAATCAGGTCTTCATCATAACCTAATCCTGTCCTTTAGTGTAGTAGAGAACACCCTTCAAAATAGAATTATAGCTATAGGCATTTGAGGTCCTAATTGAAATGTTTCACATAAGAATTAGAGACAAATGAAGATATGGTTAGAAGGACCATAATGCATCCCATGCATCTAAGAGTGAAATTGGGGGTTATACAGTATCAAACTAAATTCTGACTCAAGAATATTGCACGCATTTGACTTGATCTTTTATTGTGTGTAATAGAGAGAGACTACTTACCTTGGAGGCCAAACTTCAGGAGGGGTTCTGTGAAATTAAGTAGGAACAACTTTTTGCTTTTACTACCCTTTAAAATGAATTTAGTTTTCCTACCATAGGAGATGTCGGCCATAAGTCATGCTAGTGCTAACATAAATTGTGACTTTGCCACCAGTTGAAACCAGGTATTACACAATTGTCTCAAAATACTGTTCATGCTCATCACTATTCTGAAACTGTGATGCCTATTAAATATGCCTCTAGTCCTTCATCAGTAAGTTATGACCCCTGGCTGACAAATAGAAGTTTGTGTGATGAAGAACTGAGTTGATTTTGAAAATGACAATTTATAGTAAGATACTGTGAATTTGAATTAGAATGAATCTAATACACATACACTGGCTTCTCTCCCCTCTCTCCCCTCCCGGCCACCCCAGGAGTTTTGTCAAGCGCTTCAGCAGCCTGATGCTAAAGTTTTTAAAAATTACTTAAAGGTAAGTAAGTTACTGAAAAACTTACATATCTTCAAACTTACATGTTAGGATATTATGTTTTAACTATTTGGATTTATTTGCTCTGAAACTTTTCTAAAAATCTGCAATTACCAATGCTCTAGAGTTCAGTTTTCAACAAGACTCCTTCAACTGAGCTCTTACAAAAGAAAATCACATTGAATGTTTATGTGCCTGAACATGTTGGAGTGAAAGTGTCAGTCTTTTATAGTTGAGTTATGTAATTAAATAGAAAGTAGAGTGTTAGGAGAACAAATTGAATGAAAGGAACAAAATATAAAACAAAAGTGGGTTCTTTTTGGTTTATTTTACCCTATTTAGAAATATTTTTGAGTTGGAAAGCAGGATTCTCACATTTGGCCATCTTTGGAACTTTGTGAATTCACAAAACTAAGTTAAATAAACCCTACAAATTTAGAAGAAGTACCAAATACATATATTGCGTTTGCACTTATAAGTCAGTCATTCCATGAAACAGAACTATCTTTTTCTTAACCAAGTAATTAATCAGCTCTGCATGACTGCTTTTTATATATCACATGGGATGACTCCCTGACCACAAGGAACATTTGGGTCACTATGACTCAGAATGAACGAGATAGTACATGCTAGCTCTGGAAAGTATGCAAGTCCACATGGGGGACCATGCAAGTTTGCAACTGAAGATGGTGGCCACTTATGGGAAGCTCGAAAAAAGGACCAGAACTAAAAAAGGAAAGGAGTACTGCACATGGGAGAGATCCCACCCTCTACCTGAAAGAAGAAAACTCATTGAATATGTTAAAAAGAATTGTGCCAATAGCATTATTCTTCTAGTGAGGAAAAAAAAAAAAGAAGTTCCTTCTTTTGCACAATCCTTTTCATATCCCTATCATGCTGGTTTTCTTTATATATGACATAAGCTTAAGTTAACCCTCCCTGACCTCTCCCCCTTTGTACTGCTCTACTCAATCTGTTTGAAAACAGTGAAATTACCTTCAAGGTCATTCCTTTTTATAACTTTCAATGGCTCCCTGTTGACTAAAAAGTTTGTCTCTTTCCTCCCTCTCTCTTGTATCTGGCCTCTCTTACAGATTTGGTCTTTGCTATTGCTGTTACTGCTGGTCTTTGGCAATCATCTTTTTTGAATTCTACTGAATCTTGTATGCATACCACAAAGCATAACCTCCTTGTAGGGCTTTCTTTATATACTCATGTATGAGCCAAGTTTTTTCAGCATATTTTTAATGCAGTTTTTGTGGTAAAATTAGGTACCTCGACTGATATTCAGGTTGGCTTATACTTGAGTATATACGGTATTCTTTTTTTCTGCACATACTTAATAGATTATATGTAAAATGATTGTTGGTTCCATTAGATTAACCTTGATGAATTCACAATTTAACATTTACTCTCTCTAATGCTCACTGGGTAAACATACCCAATTGTGTGAGGTCGTGCATAAGAGGAGACCAGTGCCTATAGTCAGAACTGTTGAATGAGAAATACTTCCCCACCCATCCCCATCCTATATACATTCTCTTAAGAACATAACTCTTTTCTTTTGAGCTTTGACTTTTAAATTTTCCGGTGATAATTTTGGTAGAAGTTCCAATCAATAAAAAGATAACGGGCATCTATTCTTGTAACCATGTGAATTTCATAGCATTAGAGTAATGTCAAGACTTTGGAAAGGAAGGATGAACACAGGAAACACATTGCAGAAGTGCTATTACTTTATAAGAATTGCAGTCAATGACATTATATACGTGTATACACAAATATATGAATCATTGAGTGAAATACTAATCTACTCATAAACCTACCCATTTCACAATAAAATGAGCTTTACATTTTTGGTTTTTGGTTTTTTTGGGGGGACGCATCACTGCCCTCTTGTGGTGGGAGTAGGAGGCCCAATCTTTGCTCATGTGGAGCTGGAATTGAACCTCTATCCCAGTGGGCCGCAGTTCCGCGCACAAGCACTACATCACCAGGGCTCAGCTCGAGCTTTACATTTTTTTTTATCCCCCCCCCCCTTTTTTTTTGAGCTTTACATTTTTTTAAAAATTTAAATATATATTATTAACTTTTGTGTGTGTGTGGACATCACTGTATTTTTAACTTTTTAATTACAAAAGAGCTAATGGCATATTTCACTAGTTTGTGATTTGGAGCATGTTAACAAGTTTACCAAAATCAAGAATCAGATATTCTCATTTTGGATTGTATGAGAAGCATGTGAAATATTTTAAATAGGAATTTTACTTTGAACAAGAACGGCTAGCATTCAGTAACTTGGACGATTCTTTAGTTGTAAGCTGCTCTCTTCTGACATCAGTATTAATTGTACTAATTATTTACAGGTGTTCTTCCAGCGAGCAAAGCCCTAAGGACTGGATCTCCCTTCACCTACATCATGACCAAGAATTCCAATTAATAACTCAGAAAGAAGTGATTTTTGTGTGCCATTCACACTGGCCTTTTTAAACATTGCTTTTAGTCTTCTGCAATATATGTTTGGGATTTTCCTGTGCAATGGCTATCATTCTTTCTAAGTGCAGGCATACGACGAGAGGTTGCTTGCATGCAGACTCAAATTGTTTTATATAAAAATGCTGTTTAAAGATACAGCAAAGTTATCCTAGTACCTTTTTTTTTTTTTAATTTGAAAGTTTAAATACTTTATAAGGGCCAAACCAGTGGGGAGAAAGTACTTTTAAAATTTTGCTGATATAAGATGTTAAATTTTCTTTTACATGTGCAGACGCAAAGTATGGTGGTAGATACAACTATCAAACTAATAGTTTGTAGATAGCCAGGACCTTTCTTTAAATTGTTTCAATGCCAATTTGTCTTCTATAGAAGAGAAAGGTTTTATCAACTAATGGACTTCAAAGTAGGTTGATATTACACATTTTTTATTAAAAAATAAATAAATTTTATGTAGTGAAATCTACCAAGACTTATTTGGAATTATTATAATTATAAGTACATTAGCCATATCTTTTACTCATAATGGCTCCTTGGTTTTCCATTTAAAGGTTTGCAAATATGAATTTATGGGTCTTGTTTAGTTATGCTGCTAAAATTATAGTCAACATAATTCTGTTAAATAATCATTTAAAATGCAGTAAAGAAGCCTATGAATCTTCATAGATATAAAGTTTCAAGTTATTTTTTAAAAATCTTTTATTGTATATATTTTGAGCAAATACATCCCTATGTGCTTAGATAATTTTAAGTTATAACGACTCATTTAATTACAAAGCATTTTCTATTACCTAATGCCATTTTTATTTGTGGGCATTCAAGAAAGCAAGAGTAAAATGAAACCAGTAATGAGTGAAAATTCAAGGAGAAAGTAGGGACCAGCAAAATACAATGACTTTAAGTTAAAATTGCAAAAGCCCATTTAGTATTTCAGAGGGGTGGCCTTGTTTGCTTGTTTCACTTTTGGTTCGTGTATTCGTTAGAGGCTTCATACATGGACTACAATACTCTAAACTCCCTCTAGTTGTACTGTAAGTTGTGTACATGAATCTTGTTCTAGGGTTCATTCCAGAAGAAATTTTAAACATTTTCCTTATATCATGGAAAAGTACCAAACTAAGAACGTGACAATTATAAAAATAAACCAGTGGAATACAGGTTATTCTTTAATATAAAAGATTTTTAATATAGGTAAGGGAAAGCTCAGTGCATCTTTGGTAGACCCCTGTCCTATGAGAGAAATAATTGCTTTTGTTATAATAGTAATAATTGGGTTGTTTTTTAAACAAGAGCACAGCACAGTGGTATAAGCAGCACAGGGTCTTGAACTAGATTAAGTAAATTCAAATACCAGTATAGCCAGTAAGTTGTTTTAGAATCTTGAGCTTTACCGCTATCTGCTACAATATCTTTATTATTTTTAAGATGATGTAAATCAGGGTAGCCACCTAATAGGGGTATTATAAGAATTTAATGAATTAAACCTGCCCCTAATGTCTTGGGAATGGCTATTATTAGTATACTCTTCTATATATAAAAGAGCCCTTGTTAGTATGTTCTTCTATATATAAAGGAGCCCTGGTGGTGCTGTCAGGCATTGGTCTGCTAATTGAAGGGTTGGCAGTTCAAACCCCACTACCTCTCTGAGGAGGGAAAGATGAGGCTTCCTGCTCCTTGTAAAGATTTAGTCTTTAGAAGCCCCAATAAAAGGTCAGTATGCGTTGGACTCGATTAGATGGCAGTGGATTTTGATTAATAGCATATGTGAAGGTGACACCTTTTCTCCTTGGGTCTTTGAAGCCCTTCAGGAGTGCTGGTGGTCTAGTGTGCTATCCATCCAGGTATTAAATGCAAGAGCCGCAGCTGGAACCCGCTAACACTTGCGGGGAGAAAGCTGAGACTGTTGCCACAGAGACAGTTGTTCTTGTGCTGCAGAGTTGCCGTGAGCCGGGATTCACTGGGTGACAGGGAGTTTGGTTTTTGGTTTAAGGCCCTTCAGAAGATTCATGTGTTCTGTCTTAGGGACATCAAGACATACAAGAATTTATCATAGAAGTTAATGCCTCATGTGTTAGTACACAATTCTCATGATTATTCCTTGAAGGTGCCCAGAGGACATTATTTAAGGAGTACCAAAGCAATTAGGAAACTGTTTTTATCACGAATAATCGTAACTTGATTTCCAAAGCAGTTGTCCAAATATTTGTCTCCAGGGCAATTCTTGTTATAGATGAGATTGTTAAGGATTTGAGTGTCTTGGCTGTGGAACCATAAAGGTTTTATGATGTCTGGTTTAATTCTATGCCTAGCAGTTTATTTAAATCTTAACTTGCTAACATTAGTTGGTATATAAGTGGCTTGATTTTGAAGAAAACACTGGTATTTTAATGTTTATCACTATGTAGTAAACTTGTGAACCAAGGCCTTTGACTCAGTTCATTTCTTTACAACTTTGAGCTGTGAGTTTTGCTGCGGGAAGGTGCTGTGATGAGTTAGTTCTCTTCATCAGCTCTAAGAAGTGTAATGGATTTGGAACTGTAAGCAGTGAACATTGATCTGTTGTGTGACTCCATTCTAAACATTGTTTTAAACTGTAATAAAGTCACTTTCTTTGTAACAACTCATCAGAGTTGCCTCGTTAGTGTCCATTATGAAAATGATCAGACGGCTTAGGGAAATAAGGACGTGTGTAAAGATGGGAAACTGGAGCGCGGATTCGAAAGCCTCTGCTTGCTCTTTTGTCAGTCTCCCGTTTCGTTGGTCACCGGGGTGACTAGCTGGGACGGGAAGGAGGCCTTGTCTGCGGCGGGTCCCGGGAGACGTTTAGCTCCGGTCCCGGTCCCGGTCCCGGTCCCGGGAGAAGTTTAGCTCCAGGTGCGCCCGTCGGGGCTCCACCCCTGAGCGGAGCCGGCGAGGGAATCCCTGCTTCGTACCCCACTCCCTGCACGCCGCCGTCTTCACCGAGCAGAACTCGGTGAACACTACCGGCCAGTCTGAGGTCTTCCGGGGGCAATCAGCTACGTCTCTATAGTAAACACAAAGCCATCGCCCTCCGCGACGTTCCCCGTGACAGCCCCTCCCGGGTCCAACACTGCCCACCTGAGACTTCGCCTGTGCGCGCGCACTAGTTCAACGGCTGCCGTGGTCGTTCCGCGCTCCTGGCCTTCGGTGCTCCAGGAAAGGAGGCGTACAATTCCGGGGATGAGAGCCACAGTTCCCTGTGTGGAATCCGGGGTGCGCCCTCAGAGACTCCACCACCAGCCCGCTCCAGTCGGCGCGGCGGCCGGCGTGCGTGCGCGCGCACGCGCATCCGTGCGCCGGCCGCCGGTCACGTGGCCCTCGGCCTGGACTCGGAAGCCGGAAGTGCCGGGCGCGAGAGGCCGCGGGAGCCCGCTGGCGGTGGCGCGGCCCAAACCCG
>PVJH01031569.1:0-23661 GCA_004026705.1 Nesogale talazaci
ACCCCGGGGTGACCGGGGAAGTCGGGGGCGCCGCTGCAAGGGCCCTCCCACCCTGGGCTGAGGTGGGGGGGGGTGGCCGGGAGTTCATTTCTGACCTCCTCGCTCTTCAGCACTTCCTTGAACTCCCGCTTGATTCGCTGCACCGCGATGTTGGCCATGTCTCCGCCCGCAGCTGATTCGTACCCGCCTCCTCCGCCACCGCTACGACTCACGCCGCCGCCGCCGCCACCTCTTCCTCCACTGCCTCCTCCTTCGGCGATTCAGACCCGAGCACACGAACGCTGCCGCTGCCACCGCGGCCGCCGCGCTCTCCTCAGTGTGGAATCACCTCCGCGCCCGGCCACCAAAATGGCGCCGGGTCCGCGCATGCGCACCACGGCGACCCGGCCGGGCGGCGCAGCCGCTCCCGTTGCAGCCCCCGACGGAGCTGGGCCGTCAGGCCGCGCCGCGCCGCGCCGCGCCGCGCGTCCCTGCGCGTGACTCCGCCCCGCCGGCGTCGGGGCCCGCGAGGGTGCGGTTTCCTCGCGGCGCGGCGCGGTGCGGCGCGGCGCTGCGCACCGGCCTCGCGCGTCTGCGCCTGTGCCTCCGCCGCGCGCCTCGCCAGCGGGGGGCGGGCGTCGCTTTGGGACCCCGGCCTGGGGCCGAAGGTTCGAGCCCGACCCGCCGGGGCCCGACCCAGACCCACCCCCTCCCTCGGCCTGTCCGCCCCGCGGACACTCTGTCTCCTGGAACGCAGTGCTGCCCGTTGGCACTTCGTAAGGCTGCAGAAGATGCACTGCGGTCGTTTTTTGTGCTAAAATGGGGCACGCCGTGAGGTGCCGCGGCTCCGAGAAATCCCTCCTGGCCGGGGGGGGGGGGGGGCCCCCTTCCGTGCATTTGCGATGGACCCTCCGTGGACAGGCCCGAGGTCAATGAAAGCAGATGCCGAGTTCTGGCGGGCTTTTTGCCTTCTTCTCTGTGTCCAGGACGCGCCCGGCGGAACCTAAACTGACAGACTTTCATTTCATGGGCCGCCTAACGACTGGCGAGCTGTGGCGCTGTAAAGGCGGTGTTCACGCTGGAAGGTGAATCGCAATCCCTGGGAGAGCTCGTTAAAACACAGCCGGCGGGCCCCCATCCCTGGAGCCCAGGGGTGAGCCCGGTCGTTTGCATTTCTGAAACATTCCCAGATGAGGCTGATCCTGCTGGTTCAGGGACCAAGTTCCCAGAACCACCGAACCAACCGACGGGAAATTCAAGTGGAAACTGCGAGAGGGAAAAAAGGGAGGACAGCGTGCGATCCGGGCCTCGGTGGGCATTCGATAGGCGCGGGAAGGCTCCGTAAAATGGTGCTCGCTTCGGGAGCACGTCCCCTAAAATGGGAAGGTTGCGTAAAAATGTTTTCGGTGGAAAGGAAGTGTGGAAGGCGATTGAAAAGTGCTTGCTAAGGTGTGTAGTAAATAAATTGGTGTTGCTACTGAGAAGTACTTTGAATAAAGCCGTGTGGAATGAATAATAAAAGGTGTTCACTTAGAAGTTTATATTCAGTCGCTTTCTTCACCTAACCAGTAAGTAAAGTGCTCTTAGTAAAAAAAAATCACAAACACATTCAATGACCTTTACAAAAAGCTATCAGGAAGTTGGGAGCCAAAAAGGAGAATCTCGCTAGAGGTGAGTCTTATAGGTGAGGGGGATCTTTGGAACTGCCCCAGAGTTCCTTATTCCTGCTGCCCTCATACTAAACCATAATCTTTTCTTCGTCGGGGTTTCCTCCTCTGCAAAGCCAGGAAGACTGGATGAGTTGAACTCTCAAGTCCTAGGAGTTCAGGATTCAGAAGCATCCTTTCCCTGCTTGAACTCACCAAATTCTGAAACTCTTCTAGCAGAGCCCCCTAGTGGGCCTAAGAGAAACCAAAGAGAGAAAAAGTATGTGGGTCACAGTTCAAAAATCATGTAAATCATGCAAAGCTATGTGTATTTGTGCCAGAACTAAAGAAAAAAAAAAACCTTTTGAAGTGTGAAAAAAAATAGGATATTTTCGTTAACTTCATTTGGTTGCCAGTCCTGGTACTGGAACTTCAGAGAGACTTGCTCTACTGAAGTCACAGGGAATCCAGTTAGAAGGGTCTTGGAATTCCCTTGAGGGAAGGGCCCTGAGTAACCTTTAAATGCACATAATCATTGAGTCCACAGTCCCCTTTCTAGGGATTCCGTTTATAGTCCTTCCCAAGAATGAGGCAGCTGCAAATTAACAAAGAGTCAATCCTCTAGAAATATTTTAAGTGAAAAAAGCACTATGCCAAATGTAATGAAATATCCTGGATCGAAAAAGATGGTGGATCCTGGAAGGAAGAAGACGTGAATGGAAAAACTGGTAGAACCAGAAGAAAGCCTGTAGTTTAGTTAATAGATTATTTCAATGCTAATTTCTTGGGTTTAATATGGTACTCTGGTTATGTACAATGTTAACATTAGAGGAAGCCGGATAAAAGGTATATGGTACTAAAGGGAGACAACTGTGGGGATCTACAGATTGCCTCCTATCTGGAGGTTGGGAGGAGTGGACGGGGAAGATGTCGGGCAGTGTAAGATATGACAAAACAGTAATTTATAAGGTAATGAGGACTGGGAAGGGAGGAGGAAAGGATGGCGGGTGAAGGAAGAGAAACTCATATCAAGGGCCCCAGTGGAAAAGCGGATATTTGGAGAATGTAATGAAAACAGGCTCGTGAAGGTGCTTTGCACAGTATATGTGTCTGTGTATGGTGAAAAGTGATACATGAGCCCCCAATAAAATGATTAGATAACAAAATTTTTAATTTAAAAAAAAGGTATATAGTATAAATAAATAAGTAAATAAATAAAAAGGTGTATAGTATAAGAATCTCACTAGTTAATCTAAAATTATTCCAAGATAAAAGATATATTTTGGGGAAAAACACTATGAAGTCCATATTGTGTATAGTATTCCATTATACGTGTAGAGGAAATATGCTTGCACACATCTGAGCTCTTAGGTACCGACTCCTGGGGTGGTGGTCCTTAAAGGCCGTCCAGTCAGTTCTGACTCATAATGACTCTGTGTGCATCAGAACAAAACATTGCTCAGTCAGTCCTGCACCAAACCCCATAACCACTGCTGCAAGGGGGCTTCGCAAAGTTGACAGAGAAGGGCTGAGCCCTGGTGGCCTAAGTGGTTGAGTGCGAGATTGCGGCCCGCAGACTTGGCGGTTCAAATCCAGCGGCGGTTCTCCGGAGCACTGCTGGGTAGCTCCCACGACCACCAGAGGCAGTGATGCCCACACAAAAATAAAAGTTGATAGAGAAATGGAATTATAAGATGATGGAATTTCCCTGCAAATTTTTTGAAACCCCCTCTTATTTCAGCCCATTGTTACAAACACGTTGTCAATTCACAGTCAAACCATTGCCTCAAGAGCCTTCTTCCTCTTTTTCACTGACCCTCTACAAAGTCCGATAGATATCCTTCTTCACGGTTTTGTTCCTGATGATAATAGGCCCAAAACATGTAAGACAAAGTGTCACCATCCTCAGTTTCAAATGCTATTCCTGCAATACTTCTTTCAAAACTAATTTGTTCGTGCTGGTCATCTGCAGGGCGTCTGCATATATAATGCTAGTGACTCTATAATGTATCACTGAAAAGGTGCGTAAGAAACTGACAACAGGCTGTATCTCAGAGAGAATTCTACCTGCCTTTGGGAACACTACGAAAAGGGCTTTTAGCCATATACCCTATTGTATATTTTACCTATTCAATAAGATAAATATATCTATATATTCAATAAGATAAATATGTACATATATATGTATACACAAACAGGTTCACTGTCATCAAGTTGATGCCAACTTATATTGCCCCTTTGAGGTTCTGAGACAGTGACTGTTAATAGAAGCAGAAGGTCCTGTCATTCTCCCGCAAAACAGCTGCTGGTTTCAAACTGCTGATCTTGCTGTTACAAGAGCACTACACTACAATCCACGACACCACCAAGCCTCCTTTATGTATAATAGAGTACTGATTAATTACCTCACTTATGAATTAATTAATTACAAATTCAATGAATGCCTATGATATGCCAGGCATGAGCTGGGACTTGAGGGTATTATCTGTGGATAAGGACAAACAAACAAAAACTTTGTCTCTGTGAAATTTACATTCTAGTGGGAGAGGAGAATAAAACTAATCTCAAAGTCTGCAGAACCCTAGGAGGGGCCCCTGAGATGTTTTCAGCTGTCTGCAATGCCAAACTTATAAAATACTACTGTGACATTACGTATTTGCCTTTTCATATAATGACATTAGCAATGGGGATGCAAAAACACTGGTTGGCAAAACTGATGTAAGATTTCTGTACTAGGAATAATTCTTCAATGCCATATATCAATTTGAATGTCAATTGCACTTTGGAATGTCTTTTATAAAGCAATAGATGTTATTAATGCTATTAAAATCTCTCAGGGCTGAGCCCTGGTGGCGTAGTGGTTGTGTGCGGGACTGTGACGGACAGGGTTGATGGTTCAAATCCAGCAGCAGCTCTCCAGGAGCAAGGTTGGGCCTCCTACTCCCACCACGGCAGTGATGCCACACACACACACAATCTCTGAAGATATTTGACTAAATATCTTCACAATATTCTGCATGACAAAATGGGAAGTATACATAGAATACCTATGATTCAAAACAAAGCATAAGAGACAGTACTTGGGATTGATCCCAGTCTCCCTCCCTCAGAACAATTCACTTCAGAGGATAGCACTGAAGCTACAGTTCAGAGAGGGGCACATCTGATCAGAGCACACAGGAGCAAAGAAAGGGAGAGGGAGAAAGAACTGAGCACATCTTGACCCACCAAGGACAATATTCCTGCTCGCAGTAGCCAATGCAGAGAGAGGACCACAGGGCCAGCTCCACCATGAGACATGATGTCCCTCACAAACCCATAGCACTACAAGGGACAACACTGAAGCCACAGTGCATGAATTGTGTCTGATCTGACCCCGCCACACCGAGGCAAAACATTAAGGCCGTGCAACAGACCAGCAAGGGGAGCAGAACAACGAACTCCCCAGGAAATACCAAAAATAGACTGCAGGGCCAGGGCATGCATCAGACTCCGCCAGAAAATGCTCCTAAAGGTCAATAAACTGACCTGGAACTATTTATAAACCTTTATTCTTCTTCATCTTTTTTCTTTCTTTTTGTCGTGGTTGTTTTGTTTTTTTATGTTGTTTGTTTTGCTCTGTCTTATTTTTGTGCATATTACTATCTTTGAATGTCTATCTAGATAAGATAGACAGGGTAAACTATCCGGAGGAGAAAACAATGGACTGACGGTTCTGCAGGGACATAGGAGAGGGGGAAACAGGGGAAAGGAAGTCGGTATTAACCAACCCATGGACACGGGAACAACAAATGGTCCAAAATCGGTGGTGAGGAGGGTGTAAGAGGCCTGATAGGACTTGAGCAAGGGTAATGTAACCCAGAGGAATTACTGAAACCCAAATAAAGGCTGAACACGATAGTGGGACAAGAGGAAAGTGAAAGAAAATAGAGGAAGGAATTAGAAGGCTAAGGGCATTATAGAGGTCTAGATACAGGCATGTACGTATGTAAATATATGTGGAAATAAATCTATGTGCATATATTTATAGGTATTAAGATTGCAGATTGACATTGGGCCTCCACTCAAATACTCCCTCAAAGCAAATTTGTTCTATCAGCCTGGCATTCCATGATGCTCACCTTCCCAACAGGATCTCTGAAGACAAAGCAGGTGCATAATCAAATGTGGTGAAGAAAGTTGATGGTGCCTGGCTCTCAAAAGATATAGCACCTGTGGTCTTAAAGGCTTGAAGATAAACAAGGGGCCATCTAGCTGAGAAGCAACAAAGTCCACATGGAAGACACATACCAGCCTGTGATCACAAGGTGTTGATGAAATCAGGTACCAGGCATCAAAGACCCAGAACAGCAACAACAAAAAAATTATATCATTGTGAATGAGGGGGAGTGCAGAGTGGAGACCTAAAACCCCTCTGCAAGCAACTGAACATCCTCTTACAGAAGGGTGGCAGGGAGAAGATGAGCCAATCAGGTTGTAGTATAGCACTGATGAAACCTACAACTTTCCTGTACCTCTTTAATGTGTCCTCCCCCCCCCCCATTATCATGACTCCTATTCTACCTTATAAATCAGGGTAGGCCAGAACATGTACATGGGTACAGATAAGAGCTGGAAACACAGGACAGTATGCCAGGAAGAAATACTGGGAGGGTAAAGGGAAGGTGGAGGGGGGGAGAAAGGAGGAAGTGATCACAATGACCTGGCTATAACCCCCTCCCAGGGGGATGGACAACAGAAAAGTGGGTGAAGGTCAGTGTAAGACATGAAAGTACAATAATACTTTATATTTTATTAAGAGTGCATGAAGAAGCGAGGGTGGGGGAGGGTGGGGAAAAAGGAGACGTTGATACCAAGGGCTCAAGGAGAAAGAAAATGTTTTGAAAATGATGGTGGCAACAAATGTATAAATGTGCTTGACGTCATGCATGTTTGTATGGATTGTGATAAGAGTTGTAAGAACACACACTAAAATTATTATTTTTTAAATAAAGAGATAGAGACCATGCTTTTACAGTTCTCTCAGTTGGGAACTAAAATAACCACTTTTTAATGAAACACTATTTTTTCTTTTTTGAGTTTTGGATTTTTTTTTAAATCATTTTATTGGGAGCTCTTAAAGGTATCATAACATTCTGTCGTTCAATCACATCATGCAGTATTGTACAATTGCAACCACAATGAGTTTCAAAACATTTGCTTTCTTCTTGAACTCCTTGATATTAGCACCCCTTTATCCCCTCCCTCCTCAACCCTCCCCCCACTCCACCTCAGGAGTTTAGTTCCCCAACACACACATTTTTTCTTTTGTCCCTGAAAGTTTTTTTAGATGACTTTTTTTGGTCAAGTTCAAGTATAGACTCTATGTCAATTCCCATTTCACTTTTCCTTTTTTTTGGGCATCACTGCTCTCTGGTGGTGGGAGTAGGAGGCCCAACCTTTGCTCCTGTGAGCGGGAATTGAACCTCCATCCCAGTGGGCCGCAGTCCCGCGCACAACCACCGCGCCACCGGGGCTCAGCCCTTATTTTTTTATTTTTGGAGGGGCATCACTGCCCTCTGGTGGGAGTGGGAGGCCCAGCCTTGCTCCTGGAGAGCTGCTGCCGGATTTGAACCACCAAGCCAGTGGGCCACAGTCCCACACACAACCACTGTGCCACCAGGGCTCGGCCCGACTTTTTATTTTTTCCTTTTTTTTTTTTTTGTGGGCATCACTGCCTCTGGTGGTCGTGGGCGCTCCCAACCGCTGCTGGATTTGAACCGCCAAGCCTGCGGGCTGCAGTTCCGCACTCAACCACTTACGCCACCGGGGCTCAGCCCCTGACTTTCTGTTTTATAAAAAACATAACACATATGTTTACACAGGCCACCTCAATAAATGAAATCAATAGCAGTTCCTTATATGTTGGGACTTTTTGTTTTTGAGATTTGATATGGCCCTAAAAGTTTTGATGTGCTAATTTCCAGTAAATAAATGTGGGCTGGAAAATCAGTGTTCTGTTAACCCCTCATAGTAATCCACATTTGAGACGGCAAGCTGCCTTTAGTGGACCCTACAAACTACTGTTACTGTCCTTCAGATGCAAATTTCCTGGACGTTCAAAATGCAAAGAAATTCTATTTTTTCCCCTCCAACAGTTCCCTGACCTTGTGTTAGGAAACCTGGTGGTATAATGGTGACCTGTTGGACTGTTAACTTTAAGATCAGCAGTTTGAAACCACCAGCCACTACACTCCGCAGGAAAAGATGGGGCTTTTTACTTCAGTAAAGTTATAATTGCATAAACTCACAGGGCACCTCTCCCCTGGCCTACAGGGTCATTCTAAGTTGGCATTGACTCATGAGTTTTGACCCTTATGTTTTGTTTTGTTTTGTTTTTTTGGGGGGGGCATCACTGCTCTCCGGCGGTGGGAGTAGGAGGCCCAGCCCCACTGCTGGAATTGAACCTCCGTCCCAGTGGACCGCAGTCGCGCGCACAACCACTACGCCACCGGGGCTCAGCCCAACCCTTATGTTTTGACAACTTTTTAACACTCTTCCCTTTCATTTTTCTCCCCATTACCTAAATTTCTCATTTAACTCTCTTTTGAAATTATTCAGTCCTACTTGTAGATCATGTCACTTTGATCTCTCATGGTAGTTACATAATTTCATGTACACTTGAAGCGATATAAAAGTGTAGGGGTGGAGTCTAGCTTGTCATTCAAGTCAAGCCTTGAGTGCAATATTGAGAGAGTCAAAAAAGAAGAGCTGATACCAAGGGCTCACATAGAAAGAAATTGTTTAGAAATATTGATGGTAACAAATGTACAACTGGGCTTAAAGCCATTGAATGACGGATTGTTAAAAAAGACCTGTAAGAGACCCCTCCAAAATTTTTACATATATATAATATATATATATACGAACCAATGATGCTGCACTGAAAGCATTAGCCAAAAACAAGGCTCCAGGAGTTAATGGGTTACCAATTGACATGTTTCAACGATGATGATGCGCAGTCACCAATTACTCCTGTATGCCAGGAAATTTGGGAGACAGCTACTTGGCCTACTAACTGGAGGAGATCCATGTTTGTATCCATTTCAAAGAAAAGTGACCCAACAGCATACTCAAATTATCGGACCGTATCATTGATATCACATGCAAGTAAAGTTTTACTGAAAATCATCCAACAACAATTGAAGCAGTACCTTGGCAGGGAGCTGCCAAAGGCTCAGGCCAGATTGGGAAGAGGTCTTGGAACAAAGGGTATCATTGCTGATTTTAGATGGATCCTGGCTGAGAGCAGAACATACCAGAAAGATGTTTGCTTATGTTTCATTGAGTAGGCAAAGGCATTAGACTAGACCATAGCAAACTATGCATGAACTTAAGCATGGTAATTCTAGAAGACATCATTGTCTTCGTGCACAACTTGTACGTGGGTCAGGAGGCAGTTGTGTGAATGGAAAAAGGGAAGGCTGCATGTTTAAAATCAGGAATGGTGTGCATCTCGGTTGTAACCTCTCACCACACTTATTATTATTATTATTATTTTGGGGGCATCACTGCCCTCTGGTGGTGGGAGTAGGAGGCCCAGCCCCACTGCTGGAATTGAACCTCCGTCCCAGTGGGCTGCAGTCCTGCACACAACCACTACGCCACCGGGACTCAGCCCGAAAATTGCATAATCTTGCTTACTGAAAGTTCAGAAGACTTGAAACTCTTGGGATGAAGACCACGGACTGGAGCCTCCGGTATAGATGACAACTCAATGCCGAGAAGACCCAAATTCTCACAACTGGACCAGTAGGTAACAACTGTCCCTTCATCCATGAACAACTTCCACAAGAGTCTAGTAGGTGCCTTATTTTACTTTGTCTTCAAACTGCTCTTTAAAATTACCTGTTAAGCTCATTTACTTGATAATTTATTCCATTTGCCAAAGTTGTTCTATGATTAAGAATTTCAAAATGGAATTTCCATTCTTCTCAAGGGTGTCCATAGTTTTGTTTTTGTTTTTGTTTTTGGGCATCACTGCTCTCCAGTGGTGGGAGTAGGCATAGTTTTTATGATTCACACACACTGATGCCTTCGCATCATCAATACGACACAAATAAACATCTTCTGGTATTCTCTGCTTTCAGCCAAAATCCATCTGACATCAATAATAATATCACTTCTTTCATGAAACCTTTTAAATCCAGCCTAAATTTCTGGTAGCTCTCTGACAATACACTGCTGCAAACATTGTTGGATGATCTTCAGCAAAATTTTACTTGTATGTGATATTAATGACATTAAAATCATTATATCTATAATTTTTTTTTTGGTGGCATCACTGCCCTGGTGGGAGTAGCAAGCCCAGCCTTGCTGCTGGATTTGAACTGTCAACCCTGTGGGCTGCAGTCCCGCAAACTACCACTAAGCCACCAGGGCTCAGCCATTATATCTATAATTTGAGAATTCTGTTGGGTCACATTTCTTTGGGATCGTTACAAAATGGAACTCTTCAGTCAGTAGACCAGGAAGCTGTCTCCCAAATTTCTTGGCACAGACTAGTGTGTGATCCTTCAACAGTTTATTGAAACATTTCCTCCCACCACCAGAGGGCAGTGATGCCTAAAATATTTTTAAAAAAAAGTTGAAACATTTCCATTTCTTTCTTAAGTACCACTGACACTGTACAATATGGAAAACTCTGGGAATGACTGAATGTCAGCCCTAGTGTTCATTATTTTGTCCACATTTTTTTTCCTGCTTGAAATCAGTTTATTGAACATTTTGGGACTGAAAACAAATTTGGATAAAAGCAAGTCTATGCTGGGGCTGAGCCCCTGTGGCATAGTGGTTGAGTGCAGGACTGCGGCCCACTGCCTTGGCAGTTCAAATCCAGCAGCAGCTCTCCAGGAGCAAGGCTAAGCCTTCCACTCCCACCAGAGGGCAATGATGCCAAAAAAAAAAAAAAGCAAGTCTGTGCTGATGTCACTTTTTGCTGTGTGTAGAAACGCAAATAAAATGTGCATCCATTTTCAAAAGCAAAGTATTTGCATATGGTCACCTTTTTTATTGTTGAAAAAAGGTATCTTCTGTGAACAAGACATTAGACTTGCAAAATTCTATCATGCTATCTCTTCCTTCTTTTCTATCAGCAAGCAAAGCATTTCACAACAGAAATTTTAAGTATCTCAAAGAACAGAAACGTTTCTAAACACACTAAGGTTACATAGTTAGTTCAGTATTCTTGGGATGGTGTGAGATCAGCTTGTCTACGACTTAGGATCTGTATCCATGGGTGTTTCCTGAGCTTCTTCTTCTTCTGAGAGTTTTTCATCTTTTTCCAGTTCTTGGTGAAGTTCATGGAGAGTACTAAGAAGAACATGAAACTGTTTTCGCCTCAATTCCAGCTTATCTTTGACACTTTCTTTAATATGTGAAAGACGTTGTAATTCTTTACCCTGAGTCTCTAGTTCCTTTACTGTTTCAGGCCTGTTTGCTAGATGACTTTTGCTAAAGCATCATACTCTTGGTGTTAGGGGTTTCTTTTAGTTTCTGTTTTTTTGTTTAGTTTTAGTTTTAGGCATCACTGCCCTCTGGTCGTCATGGGAGCTACCCAGTCTTGCTGCTGCTGGATTTGAACCACCAAGCCCATGGGCTACAGTCCTGCACTCAACCACTCACACCACCGGGACTCAGTCCGCTCTTGGTGTTTTTTTTTGTATTCATTTTGCTTGAAGAATTAGCTTTTTGCACTCAGCAATTTTTTCATGGGCTCCAGAGATGGTGCATTCTATTTCTTTGTAATTTTTTTCATAATTTTCCATTTCTGAGATTCGTATCATATACCAACAAGGTTTTGCCCATTGAAAATTCACATTGCAACAGTGTGATCAGCAGACGTTGTATTGGCTGTACCCCTCTTCCAGAGTTGCCCCATTTAATGAAGGTTTTCATGAGCACATTAATTCTTCGATTATCTCCAGCACCATCTCCATCAATGAGGAGATGCTTCCATATTTCAACTTGAGGTTGAGTTTTTCTTTCATTTTTTTCCTTTTAAAATTTTTTTATTGGGGGCTCATATAACTCTTATCACAATCCATACACACATGCATTGTGTCAAACACATGTGCTGCCATCATCCGTCTCAAAACATTTTTTTCTCCTTGGGCCTTTGGCATCAGCTCATTTTTCCCCTCGCTCCCCACCCTTCTCCCTCGCAAACCCTTGATAATTTTAAAATTATTTTGTCATGTCCTGTTTAGTTCTTTTAGTTTCATGTTCTTCTGCCTTGGTTTTCTAACTCTGGGTCTTTGCACATTATAGTGGAGCACTTCACTTTGTCTTTGCAAGTTGTTCTTTGACATTTTTTGGTTCAGCTCTTGCATCTCATCATTTCTTTCATTTGCTTTAACCATGCTATGATTAAGAGCAAGTTCTAGAGTCCTTTCTGACATCCATTTTGATTCCCACTCCCTTCCTTTCTTTTTTTTGTTTTTTGTTTTTGTTTTTGTTTTTTGGGCCTCACTGCCCTCTGGTGGTGGGAGTAGGAGGTCCAACTGCAGTCCCGTGCACAACCACTATGCCACCAGGGCTCAGCCCCCCTTCCTTTCTTTTTTGTTTTTTTTTTTTAATTTAAAAAAAAATTTATTTTAGGCATCACTGCCCTCTGGTGGTGGGAGTAGGAGGCCCAGCCTTTGCTCCTGTGAGCTGGAATTGAACCTCCATCCCAGTGGGCCGCAGTCCCACGCACAACCACTACACCACCAGGGCTCAGCCCTCTTCCTTTCTTTTAAATGACCTTTTACTCTCTTCATGTATGATGTTCCCACAGCTCCTCAGGTCTTCTGGAAGCAGATCTATGTTTGGGGTGTTCTCAATACTCAGGTGGCGCTCAAGAACTTGGGTTGATTCTCTTCAGCTTCAACCTGAACTTCCATATGAGCAATTGATTGGTCCTCCCCTGGCCTGGTTTTAAATGCTGATAATTAGATTCTCCATTGTCTCTTGCTGCACGTGCAATCAATTTGATTAACATACATTCCATCTGGTGAAGTCCATGTATATGGTCACCTTTTGTATTGTTGAAAAAGAGGTATCTTCTATGAACAAGTCATTAGACTTGCAAAATTCTATCATGCTATCTTTCCTTCATGTCTATCACCAAGACCATATTTCTCAATCACTGTTCCTTTCTCTTTGTTTATAACTTTTGTATTCTTATTACTAGTAATTAGCAATGCAAAAAATTATCAATGCATCCTGATTGCACGTTTGATCAATTTCTGACTAAAGACTTTGGAAGAATTTTTCAATTTTTTTCATCACTACTGTGCATTGTTAGTGCATAATTTTTTTTGTTTTGAGGTCTTTTCTTTTTTTTACTTAAAAATCATTTTATTGGGGGCTTGTACATCGTTTTTCACAATACACAAATAAGCACACTGTGCCAAGTACCTTCACATGTTAGTTGCTGTCATCATTCTGCAAACATCCACCTTTCCCCTTGGGCCCTTGATTCGGCTTTTCTATCCTTTCCACTCTTCCCCTGCTCTCCCCTTTCACCAATCCTCAATACTTTATAAATTATTATTGTTCTGTCATATCTTACACTGCCCAACCTCTCCCCCAACCCACTCCTTTGATTCCTGTCCTTCAAATAGGAGCTTATGTGTATATCTTTGCAGTTGGTTCCATCTCTCTACCCCACCTTCTCTCCACCCATCCGGCAGCTCCAATCTCACCATTGGCACGAAAGGGTTCATCTGTCCTGGTTCTCCCATATCTCCAGCTCCCCTTTCTAGTAGTGTACCTTCTCCAGTCCATCTGGATTTTCTAGGCAGAATTGGGACCATGATAGTTGCGGGGGCGGGGGGGAGGGGAGGAAGGCTTCAGGAACTAGAGGAAACTTGTATGCATCATCACTGCCCGGCTGCCCCTTGACTGGTCTGTCTTCTCCCTGTGACTCCCCTGTAAAGGGGTGACCAATTACTCACCAGTGGGCCTTAGTCCCCACCTTGCTCTCCCCCTGGTTCGTGATGATGTGATTCTTGTTCTTTGATGCTTGAGACCTGTTCCTTTCGGTCACTCTTGATCACACAGGCTGGTGTGCTTCTTCCATGTGGGCTCTGCTGTTTCTGCACTGAACGGTGACTCATTTATCTTCAAGTCTTTGAGACTCCAGACATTCAATCATTTGGTAGCATCGTTTCTTCTACTCTGTTTGCCTCTGTGTCCATTTGTCTTCAGCAATAGTATCAGGAGTCAATTGGTCCATCGATTTTGATTTTTGTTCTTTGATGGCTGATACCTGATTGTTTCAGCACCTCATGATTGCACAGACAAGTGAGCTTCTTTTATGGTGGGTTTTCTTGCTCCTGAGCTGGTTGACTGCTTGTTTATGCCTCAAGCCTTTAAGACCCCAGATGCTATATCTTTTAATAGCTGGGCACCATCAGCTTTCTTCACCACTCTTGCTCATGCACCCACGTATCCTCAGGGGGCACCTTGGGGATGTGTGCACACAGTGATATGTGTCCCCGCCCCCACCCGTTTGATGTCTGTTGCCTAGACCTTTCACCACCTCGTGGCCATGCTGGCTGTTGTGCTTCTTCTATGTGGGTGTGGTCTCTTCTCAGGTAAATGGTCTATTGTTTGTCTTCAGGCTTTTAAGACTCCAGACGATATATCCTTTGATAGCTGGGCACTATCAGTTTTCTTCACCACATTTGCTTGTGCACCCATTTTACTTCTGTGATTGTGTTGGGCCAGTGAGCCTCATGGAATACCAAATTCATAGAACGAAGTGTTCTTGCATCGAGGGAACACCTGGGTGAGGGACCAAGGTCCACTTGCTACCCTAGTATTTGACCTATAGATATGTTCTTAAATTTATTCCCTCCTTACACTAGATAATTGTATTTGTGTATGGCCACACCTATGTTTTGGCCTCTGCAAGTGCCCTTTGCCTTCTAGCTCTTTCCTCTCTTTCCTTCCATCTCCCTCCTGTCCCACCATCATGTTCCACCTTCATTGGTGTTTCAGAGCTTCCTCACAGTTCATTGTCCTTGCTTAATCCCTTACCAGGCCTCCCACACCCTCCTTTCCATAGATTCTGGACCATTTGTTTCTGCCCCTGCCCACAGGCCTGTCCATGCCCCCCTCTCCTCCCCTCTCCTGTGCCCCCCAGGATCCATTGGACCTGTTATTCTTTACTCCTGACTCTGACTAGGAGTGCTCCCTTCTTGATTCGGTTCGATTTCTTGGGGGGTCAGTCTGCAATGCTTCCCCACCATGTGAGTCCTGAGTGTCCTGTGTCGCTGTCTGCTTCAGTAGGGAGCCAGGGTGCCCCGTCCTGTTGTTGTTTGCCCAGTCTTTTCTATAACCCATTAGGTCCCCAGAGGGGTGTAGTCCTCTGAGCATCATGTGTAGGTGTGGGAACTAGACCAGCTCTCTTCCTCTTCCTCCCTTCTTGTCTTTGTCCCTGTGGGTGTGGCATGCTGGCTCCTCCCCCAACCGGTTCTCTGCCACGCCCACTTCTCGGGATGGGGTCAATCTGGTTAGTGCATAAATTTGAATAATAGTGGTATTGACTGGTTTTACTTGCTGGTGGATAGAAATATTATCACGGACAGCAATATATTTTAAGATAAATATGGAAATGTCAGTTTTGATTATAAAAGCAACTTGAGGCTGAGCCGCGGTGGCATAGTGGTTGTGCGCGGGACTGCGGCCCACTGGGTTGGAGGTTCAATTCCAGCTCCCAGGAGCAAAGGCTGGACCTCCTACTCCCACCACCAGAGGGCAGTGATGCCTAAAAAAAAAAAGCAACTTGATTCTTTTTTTTGGGGGGGGGGGGCATCACTGCCCTCTGGCGGTCATGGGAGTATCCAGCGCTGCTCCTGAGAGCTGCTGCTGGATTTGAACCACCAAGCCCACAGGCTGCAGTCCCGCACTCAAACACTTACGCCCCCGGGGCTCAGCCTGCAACTTCATTCTTTTGGTCATTCCTAGCATACTAAACCTGATGACTATTTTGTTTAGCATACTAAACCTAATGGCCAATAACAATCCATTTTCTCTTACTAATACTTAGGATATACGTTTGTATGTGATCAATTTCATTTTCATTTTATTTTTTTACATTTTACATATTATAACAATCCATAGTTCAATTAGATCAAGCATAATAGTACAATTGCTGCCACCATTAGTTTCATTTGTTTGTTTGTTTTTTGCGGGGTGGGGGAGGCATCACTGCACAACCACTATGCCACCGGGGCTCAGCCCCACCATTAGTTTCAAAACATTTTCTTTCTTATTCAACTCTTTGATATCAGTTCCATTTTATCCTCACCTTTCCTGGTCCTATCCCCCTGGAATTTTTGTTATAATATTATATATATACATTTTATTTTTGCCAAATATCACCCCCCCCCAATGTACTCATTCATCTAACCTTCTGCTATTCATTCCCCTCAATATATAGGTTATATAGTCATCATCGTTATCAGTTACCCCCTTCCCTTGCTTTTCTTTCTGTACCTCTGGGAATCATTATTTCTATTTCTAAACGGTTTGTCTATCTTGGATTTCATGCATTGAATTAATTATAAAAATGAACATATGCAGATCTCACAAGATTAATGAGGAAAAACAAAGACCATAATAGTAAGGAGAAGAAATAAGAAAGAACCGGAAGATTGTTAGGTGTTTCATCAGCGCCATTTCATTTTTTTCATTTTTTTCCATTTCTCACCCCCCCCGCCCCCGCCCCAGGAGAGCCTTTTATTGGCTGAAGGACTACTTGAGGGGGATGAAGCGTGACGAGTGGGTGGCCCCGATGCCAGGCTGCCCGGCCGTGCTCGCCAGGCTGGTCAGTGGTGGAGAGTTCGCCCAGGTAGTGGCCAATCATCTCGGGCTTGATCTCCACCTGGTTGAAGGTCTTCGCGTCATACGCGCCCACCATGCTGCCCACCATCTCCGGCAGAAGGATCATGTCTGGAAGGTGCGTCTTCACCGCCTCTGGCTTCTCTTCCAGGAAGGGGTGCTGCTTCGGCCGCAGGCCGCGGGTCAGCGCTGCACAGCTGCATCAGCCGCTCGGAGGACGCGTCCAGATCCACTCCTCGATAGCTGAACTTCTGGAAGGTCCGCTGCTTCTTCTGCTCCACCTCCGCCATCTCGCCCGTGCTATGGGAAAAGCCCATTTCATTTTTAATGACTTCCAATTTTCCTAGATTCTTACTTCATACATTCCAAGTTCTACTTTTTAACAGTTTTATTGGCACATAATTTACATATCATGCAATGCAGTATTTCACACATTCCATCATATCAATGAAAATTGTACAATCATCCCAAATGTCAATTTAAGAACATCTCTCGCACACCCCCCAATGGTTAAATCGCTTTTAAAGTGAGTTGTGCAATCAATCAATCAATTTTAGGGCTCTCTCCCCCCTCCAGTCTTCATAATTTATTCCTCAAATCCCTTTGCCCTTCCTATCACTTACTCCCCACCCCTTCTTCCCCTACAACCGTGATACAAGTCATTATCACTATGTCTCCACACTTCCTGTGCATCATAAACGTGGAAGAAGAATAAAAACCCAAACTGAAATAAGGTGTGTGTTAGTCTGGGTACTTTAGGGAAACAAATCCACAGAAACTCATATGTGTAAGGAAGAGTTTTATATGAAGGGCAAGTGTACATCAAGAAAACATTCCAGGACTGAGCCCCGGTGGCGTAGTGGCTGTGTGCGGGACTGCAGCCCACAGGCTTGACAGTTCAAACACAGCAGCAGTTCTCCAGGAGCAGTGCTGGACTTCCTACTCCCACCAGTGATGAAAGAAAGAAAGAAAGGAAAGAAAGAAAGAAAGAAAGAGAAAGAAAGAAAGAAAGAAAGAAAGAAAGAAAGAAAGAAAGAAAGAAAACATTCCAACCCAGTGCTGCCCAAACCCACGAATCCAACCTTAGCCCATGGATCCAACACCAATCCACCAAGTCCTCCTCCATCTTACAAAACACATACAATGATGTCGACTGCAGGAGGAAAGCCAGATCAGTCGACACGTGAGCACCTCAGCATGAGCAGGGGTCGCCACACGGCTGCACCAGCTCCCAGGGCTGCATCAGGGTAGTTCATACGGCTTCTCCTCAGGGAGGTCTTGCAGGAAGTGAGCCTTGCCAGCTGAAGCAGGGAACTGGCTAAGGCAGCTGCACCCTGGTCTGACCATCAGAAACAAGAGACCTGATAATTAGAAAGGCGAGGCTCACGAGACATTTATCTTTCCACCCTGCCATTAACCCCGCATGTGTTTATTGGCCAGGCTGGCACAATAAACTTTAACTCTCTCAGGTAAGGATACAACAATAATAATATAATGACCAACGTGCAAATAATGAGCAAGGAAGAAAAGACCCTCATCAACACTTCAAAAACCAGGGAAGAATTTAGGTTATGGAACAAGTAAGAGATACGTGCACCCCGAACCGATTTAGGTCAAGTCTTTAGGGAGGTCATCTGGCCAAGTATCCAGTTTGATTACAAATTCCAATTATTGATAGATGTTTTCAGCTAGTTCTCTTTTTTTTGGTCTGTTTTTTGTTTTGGGGGGGCATCACTGCCATCTGGTGGTGGGAGTAGGAGGCCCAGTCTTTGCTCCTGTGGAGCTGGAATTGAATCTCCAACCCAGTGGACTGCCGTCCCACGCACAATCACTATGCCACCGGGGCTCAGCCCAGCTGGTTCTCTTTTTGAGTCGTGCTCCATTAGTAAATGAAGGTCTCTACGTCATTGTGGTTGACTCTATTTTGAGAAGGCAGCTCTTCCTCAGTCTAATTTGGAGCACCTTCCCACCTGGGGTGGGGGTGGGGGCTTATCTTCTGGTACTATCTCTGACAATGTTTTGCTTCTATTCTTGAGGTTTCCAGTAGCTCACTATTTCACTGCTATTGATAAGGTTTTCAGTGGCTAATTCCTCCAAAGGAGACAGCCTGTTCCTTCTTGACAGTCTGTTCTTAGCCTGGAAGCTCTGCTGAAACCGGTTGACTTTGAATGACTTGCTGGTGTCTGACATACCGGTGACATAGCTTTCAGTATTCCAGTAGCTTTCAGCATTCCAGCAAAATATGTCACCAGGGGGAGTGGGGAGAGAGGGGAACTATTTATGGGGAGCTAGTACTGGGAATCTAAGTGGAGGGAGGATGTTTTGAGAGTGACAATGGCAACAAGTGTGCAAATGTGGTCTGCATATAATTGATGTATGTATGGATCGTGATGGGAGTTGTATGAACCCCCAATAAAATGATTTATTTATTTTTGTTTTTTGGGGGCATCACTGTCCTGGTGGGAATAGAAAGCCCAGACTTGCTCCTCGAGAGCTGCTGTTGGATTTGAACTGCCAACCCTGTGGGGGTTTTTTTCTTTTAAAAAGGAGGGGGAAAGAGGAGCTTATACCAAGGTCTTAAGTAGAAAAGTACTTGGAAATGAAGATGGCAATATGTGTACAAATATGCTTGCTACAAATTATGTATGGAATGTTATAAGAAATGTAAGAGCCCCCAATAAAATCATTGAAAAAAAAAAGAAACAGCATCTGGGGTCTTAAGGTTTGTCTTAAAACGAACAGCCATCGAAATGAGATGTCAGCTAGGTCCACTCCTAAGAAGCATACCAACATGTGTCATCCAATAATTGTAAACTATAAAATCCAAATCTGGAGGAGGGAAGTGTATTGGAGCTTAAATTCTGAACGCCCAGTTTGCAGGTGGCTATGGATGACAATGAAATCCGCAAATCCACTTGAAGGGTCCCAGAAGGATTAAGGCACTGGTGACTCCCCTGTGACTGAACCAGAGATGGGAAAGGACTTGTTACCAGACATTGCAGGTAACATTGCAGATGAGTTACTGCCATTGTAGTTAGGTCAAAATGAGACCTTAGGGCAGTGATGCCTAAAAACTAAAAAAAAAAAGCGACACCTTGTGATCTTGAGGCAACATCTAAGTGCTTAAGTTTTAAATATTGTGTGCTTTGTTATCAATTGAGGTTTTTGTTTCACTGTGTCGTTGTTTGCTTGTTTGTTTATATTCTGCCTTGATTTTATGTGGTTTTCTGTACATGAGACTCAGAATAGGTAAACTGGTGGGAACAGCATCTAGATCAATAGATTCAAAGGGACATGACAGGGGGAAATGGGGAGTTAAAAACAATGAGTATGGGCTGAGCCCCGGTGGCATAGTGGTTGTGCGCAACTGCGGCCCACTGAGATGGAGGTTCAATTCCAGCAGTGGGGCTGGGCCTCCTACTCCCACCACTGAAGAGCAGTGATGCCCCCCCCAAAAAAAAAAACAATGAGTACAAGGAAGAAGGAACTAGCATTGATTATAGTGCTGGTTGCACAACTCTTATGAATGTGATTGAACTATTGAAATGGATGTTATGTGATTTGCATGTCAGTGAAATTGTAAAAAATATAAACTATTAAATAATTTTCTTAAAAAAAAACCCCACAAGTCGGGCTGAGCCCCGATGGCGGAGTGGTTGTGCCCAGAACTGCGGCCCACTGGGATGGAGGTTCAATTCCAGCAGCAGCTCTATGGGAGCAAAGACTGGGCCTCCTACTCCCACCAGAGGGCAGTGATGTCCCCTAAAAAATATTTTTAAAAACCCCACAAGTCACCAAAAATACAGAAAGCTGAAAAATACTTATGTTGACTTTTGTAAAATGTCTTCTTTATAAGCCTCCATGCTCATCCTGTATGCTTTGAAAGGATCTCTCAAGAAGATTCCTTTGGGATCCCAGAATCCAGTTATCATAGCTTTTTATTTTTTTTTATTTTTTTTTATTTTTTATTTATTTTTTTTTTTTTGGGCATCACTGCTCTCCAGCGGTGGGAGCAGGAGGCCCAGCCCCACTGCTGGAATTGAACCTCCGTCCCAGTGGGCCGCAGTCCCGCGCACAACCACTACGCCACCGGGGCTCAGCCCTATCATAGCTTTTTAAGTTGACCTTAGCCTTGGGTTTAACTGGCCTAGCAGATTCCCATAGTTTTCATTGGATATTTTGATTTGAAGTCACCCTAATGAGTCTAAAGCAAGTGTTTTACTGACAGATTTTGTCACACTCATACATGAATCACAGGCACGTTTATACACTTTTTTTTTCCCAATAAACCAGTTCGTGTATGAATTGGAATCCCAGGAGCAATATATATAATTTAAAAGTTATCCTAATATATGCATTTTATCTATTCATTTTCTCTCGATGAACATTTGGCTTATTTCCCCCTTCTGAAAATAGTGCTGCACTGCACACTGGTGTGTAGGTTTTGTGTTTGTGTTTCTGCTTTCGATCCAAGCTGGGATGACTGTGGACCAGTCAGGATTGAGATTGCTGGAAGTGCTCTATTTAGTTCTTTGAGGAACCACCAGTCTGTTTCCCACAGCAGCTGTACCGTATTATATTCCCACCAGAAGTGAAGAAAAAAATTTTTTTAGTGTTTTACTTTATTTCCTCTCCTATAGTCTTAGTTCTATGTCATTTGTTTGTTTTTTGTTTGGGGTTTTTTTTGGCATCAGTGTCCTCTGGTGGTGGGAGTAGGAGGCCCAGCCTTGCTCCTGGAGAGCTGCTGCTGGATTTGAACCTCCAACCCAGTGGGCCGCAGTCCCGCGCACAACCACTACGCCACCAGGCCTCAGCCCAGTTCTATGTCATTTGAAATTTTTGGTGGTTACCTTTAGATGAGAGCACACATCTTTAACTCATCAGAATCTATTTAGATCCAATATTGTGCCTCTTCACACCTGACAACTGTCATTCCTCATTTTCTGCTTAAGCCTTTCTGCCCTCCTTCCTTCCTTTTCCACATTTCACTTCACAATTGTGAAACACTTTCTTTTGGGGGGGGGCCATCACTGCCCTCAGGTGGTGGGAGTAGGAGGTCCAGCCTTTGCTCCGTGGAGCTGGAATCGAACCTCCATCCCAGTGGGCCGCAGTCCCGCGCACAACCACGACGCCACCGGGGCTCAGCCCTGCGAAACACTTTTAATAGTCTCTATCGATACATCATTTTTCCTAATTTTTTGTGTGATCGTGATCCCAAGTTTTATGTCCCTACATATGATAAATTGTACCTTTCATTGCTAGTCCTTGTACCTTCGAAGCAAATGAAAATGGTTACATCATGTTTATAATGACATCATGTATTGGTGCTTTTGAACATTCTCTAGTGCTTTGGCTCTTTGCCTGGCAGCATAGTTCTTCACTTAAAATCTGAATGTTCGGCATGTTTTTCCTAGTGTGTAGCTCTCTCGCTGATAAACTTGCTCAACTTTCCTTTATCAGCGAGTGTGATTACTCTTTTATTTTAATGTTTTTACTATTTGTTTAAGGGAGATATCAAGTAGGTCTTACACTAGAGGAAAGTACATACAGCTAATATGTGATCTGTCTTTTGCCTTTCCTGGACTTAAAGGATATTTAGTAGTTATTAATGAGATTTTTCTCCATTGAACGTTTTCTTCAGTGTTGCCCAGCATGCTCTTTCCTCAATACTGTTCAACTTCTCGTATCACTCTCACAATTCAAATCGCTATCTTGTAAACCTTGAATGTCCGCAACTTGCACATGTATAAACCAGCCCTTAACTGTCAATTCTTGGGAGATTCACACATGAACAGCAGAGGCCTTGCTCTCTGAAGCCTTATCCTAGAGCAGCAGTTCTCAACCGTTGGGGGTCAAATGACCCTTCCAGGGTCACCCAGTTCATAACAGTAGCAAACTTTCAGTGATGAGGTAGCCATGAAAATAATTTTTTGGGGGGAGGGGCATCACTGCCCTCTGGTGGGAGTGGGAGGTCCAGCCTTGCTCCTGGAGAGCTGCTGCTGGATTTGAACCGCCAAGCCGGTGGGCTGCAGTCCCACACTCAATCACTGTGCCACCGGGGCTCAGCCCCAATGAAAATGATTTTTTGGTTGGGGCGTCTCCACAACATGAGGAACCATATTAAAACTTGCGGCATTAGGAAGCTTGAGAATCACTGCTTTAGACCTTTCAATGACCTCAGAGGCCCTCACTCTAATAACTGATAGAGCATCTATATTCCACTCTCTGACTCAAGCTTTACACTATAAGAAATTATCAAATGATTTAATAAAAAATTATCAAAAATTTAATAAAAAATTTAGGCAAATTGCTGATCGATCCTAGAGTTCACTTTTGGGTTTCTCTTCTCACAGAAATTGTAGTCACATGCCATTTATTGATCGAAAACAATTATCCCACCTGTCCAGTTTTTTGTTTTTTTGTTTTTTTTTTGGGGGGGGGGCATCAATGCTCTCCGGTGGTGGGAGTAGGAGGCCCAGCCCCACTGCTGGAATTGAACCTCCGTCCCAGTGGGCTGCAGTCCCGCGCACAACCACTATGCCACTGGGGCTCAGCCCCACATGTCCAGTTTTATAGGTGTTATTAATTTGTCCAGTACCAATGACTTCACCATGGCCATAATTGGAAATCAGACACAGCAAAAAATATATATATATATATATTTTTTTTAGCTTAAAAAAATTTTGTTTAGGCATCACTGCCCTCAGGTGGTATAAGTAGGAGGCCCAGCCTTTGCTCCTGTGGAGATGGAATTGAACCTCCATCCCAGGGGGCTGCAGTCCCACGCACAACCTCTCCACCACCGGGGCTCAGCCCATGGCTTTTTACTCCTGGTAAAAGGTATAGTCTCAGAAACTCAAAGGTCACTATGAGTGACTCAACAGCAGAGAATTTTTTTTTTTGGGCATCACTGCTCTCCGGTGGTGGGAGTAGGAGGCCCAGCCCCACTGCTGGAATTGAACCTCTGTCCCAGTGGGCCGCAGTCAGCAGAGAATTTTTAAAGAATGTTTCTTCTTTCTTACTTTGTGCTGTGCTTTCCAAATTGACTTCAATGAGGAAGTGTCTCCTGCTTTTAGGACAAATCTATTGTTTCCAACAAAAATTGACTTTCCTATTTCCTGAAAGGAAAAATATGTATATAATTATGCTCCTATTTCTTCTGCAC
>PVJH01031570.1:0-23611 GCA_004026705.1 Nesogale talazaci
CCTTGAAATCTGTTTGGTGTGAAGTTAGATCTTCACATTACTTTATCTTTTCCAATATCAATCCTTATCTTCCTCATTTAGGTCAGGGGTGGGGGAGGGTGGGGAGGACACGGTGGCGGAATGAAGGAGGGAGTTGGGCATTGGCAGTGATGATGGTTCAGACTGTGGGTTTTCTGAGTGTGATATGACTTTGGGAGCCAGCCCTGAGCTGGGGTTGATGTTTTTAAGCTAGGGGAGGCCCTGGTCCTTGAGATAATTAGTGTAGTGTTGTGAAGGAATGAGTGTTAATTTGTCTAAGGATATGGTCCTTCCATATCTACAAATATTGCCTGAGGAGGAGGGAACAAAAAATGAAGGGGGAATAGAAATTTACTGCCCTCGATCTGTGGGCAAACATCCAATTTTTTTCCTTTCTCTTTTCTTTCCTTCTTTTCTTTTTAATTAGAAAGGAAAGAGAGGAAACATTCCTGTCTGGGGAGACTGAAGGGAGAGCTCTTGAATGTGTCTAGTAGGTTTCATGGCTTTCTTGAGAATAGAACCTTGAGGAAAACAGTGACTGTCAATCCATTTCTGGGGCCATTTGGCCACTTTCGGTAGACTAAAAAGGATCCAGTTCTAGTAGTTAGCCCCAAGGCAGGTGATCTGGCATTTCTGCTCATCATTTTCTGGGTGACAGGGCCACTTCACCCAGGGCAAAGCGCAGTCCATCGCTGGTTATAAAACCACTCTGTCCTTTGTGGGATTTCTTCAAGGACAGAGTTGCCCAGTGGGGATCTGCTCTGGAGGAAGAGGGGAGCATATGGTGGGAGTCAACTGCTCATCTCACTGTGTTTCCATGTATCCACATTCGTGTGGGTGCCCGTGTGCTTCCTGCTTCCAAAGTCAGGCTGCCAGTCCCTGCTTTACTGCTTCCAAAGGGACCCATTGGAGCTCAGTCATATGGTTTAGGAAGGAGGCGTGATCCTGAAAAAACAGAGCAATGTGCCTTGGTACATTTCAGCTCAGGATGCCAGCACATTGCAGAAAGGTTCCACATCGTCGCCCTGGTCATCCTGCCTTCTCCCTCCCTCACCTCCTGCCTCCCTTCTTCACCAAAGTCCTGCGGGAAAGGGTCGCACAGTGTGCGTGCTGGGGGTATGATCATAGACAGGCAGACACGGGGCTCTGCACTCCTTGGTAAGATTATAAGACCTCACCTCAGAGAGAATGATGTTATCCACACTGTGGGTAGTTGTAGGTGCCACTGAGTTGGTTGGATTCGTCGTAACCCTTGTGAGTAACAGGATGAAGCACACTGGTCCCTGCCCCACCCTCACCATCCGTCCTGTGACCGAGCTTGTCCGGGGAATGTTCCTGCCTGATGGCATGTCCAACGGACTCAAAAGGCCATCTCTCCACCCTTATTTTTAAGGCCTCCCACATTGAATCCCAGAGTGGGTTCTATGCTGGGGTCATGTACACATCCAAGAATGTAAGTCAACCCACAGCACCCGGGAGAGGAGACATCCTGTGATGGGGTAAAATTTTCTCCTCCATCTTCCCAGGGGAGAAGCTCTCTCTCTCTCTCTCTCTCTCTCTGCATCTCTCTCTGCCTTTCTGTGTGTGTTGTATCTCTTTCCTTCTTTGTGTCTCTCTTTGTCTTTCTATCTCTCCTCTCTCTCTCTCTCTCTCTCTCTCTCTGAAGCTGGCTAGCCTTCTTTATCTAGAGGACCCTCTCTGCCTATCCTGGCCTGACAATGACCAAGGCATACCCCACTGAGGCAGCCTGGTCCCTCCGTGCCCACAGTCCTGCCCTCTGTGCTGCACAGCTGCCCTTGCCCACTGCCAACACATCCATAACCAGCCTGCACTTGAATCATTGCTCATGGGCCTTAAGGGGTGATTTCCAGCAGATTGATCTGTGGCCGGGGTCCTTCCTGGTGTCCAGGCAGGGGGACAGATGCTTGCTTCACAGCCCGGAGTAGATGGCCCAGGATCTGGAATTGTCTCCTCAGAGCCAATCCTGCCACAGGATGGAGATCTCTATGGCTTGTAGGCAGGGCCAGGCTCACTGCCCCAAGGCTTGCCCTTTCTCCTTACCGTTCAAGCCCTCTCCCTAGCCCACCACTTTCTTTGTGCCATTTAAAATCCACTGAGCTACAGACCTCTCTCTAAAGAGGGCGAGGAATCACTCTAGCCTGTGCTGTCTTGGAAAACTACCCCCTGTTCTCTCCCTGCCCTACCCCCACCCTGTCATCTCTGAAATTGCTATGTGCATCCAAAATATGCTTTTTGTGCTTATGAGCAGGGAGGTGTGCACAGTGGTGCCTCCGAGTGCAGGGGTTAGTTCTCATGTTTGCTCATGAGGTGGTATCATCTAAAATCATATGTTTGAAAACACGGGTTTCCAAAATGATTTCATTTACCACCCCCTTTACCAAAAAATAAAATTAAAAAAATCCCTCCCTGGAAATGAAATACATTTGTCCTACAGCCCAGCTGATGGCCTTGTCACAGGGGTCCTCAAACTATGTACTGCAGGCCACATGCGGCCCATCAAAGACATTTATCTGGCCCACCAGGTGTTTTTGCCGCCACTGCTGTCCTGCTTAGCAGCCGACTCATCCCGGGCCCTGCAGTGAATTTGTTCATAGTTTTTTTGTTTTTGTTTTTTAACTATAGTTCGGCCCTCCAATGGTCTGAGGGACAGTGAACTGGCCCCCTGTTTAAAAAGTTTGAGGATCCCTGGCCTCGTGCTTATGCCTTGGGTTTCTAGCCACGCCGGTCAGGAGATGAAACCACCAGCTGGTCAGCAGGAGAAAGAGGAGGCTTTGCCTCCTGTCAGGGGCGAGAGTCTCAGAAGCCCACTGGGGCAGTTCCACCCTGTTCCACAGGGTAGAGTCAGAATCGACTTAATGGCAATGAGTTTGGTTCTGGTTTGAGGTGCTATCACCAGGAGAAAATGTACTTATCTGATTTTATAACCCCCTGCCCCTAATCTTCCAGCACCCTGTAGAAGGCAAGAATGTCTGCTTTGGGAATCCTTGCTTTTGGTTGTTGTTTGTAGATAGTTTTATTGGCAGATAATTCACATAGGAGACACTTCAAAAGTTTGGTTGTATTTAAAAGGAATCACTCTTTAAGGAGCCCCTGAAGGGGCCCTGATGGTGTAGTGGGTTATGAGTTGGGCTACTAAGCATAAAGGCAGCAGTTCAAATCGACCAGCCACTGCTTAGCAGAAAGACGAGGCTTTCTGGTCCTGTAAAAAGTTACAGTCTTAGAAACTTACAGGAAGCAGTTCTTCCCCTGCCCTGTATGGTTTCTATGCATTGGCATCGACTCAATGGCAGTGTGCTTATAGTGCTGAAGGAGCGATGGAGGAAATGTTATATAAAAACCTACGCCCTTGTGCGCTGATCACCCGAGGTGTGCTTTCTTAAAAACCAAATCAAAATCCCTGCCATCAAGTCGATGCCCTGTCATAGAGGGCTTCTGAGTCTGTAATTATTTATAGGACCTGAAAGCCACATCTTTCTCCCATGAGTGGTCGGTGGTTCCCAACTGCTGATCTTTCAGTTGGCAGCCCAATTCATAACCACTCTGCCACCAGGTCCCTGATCATGAACCTGATCAGCTTTCCACTCATCTTGTGGCCCTCACTGCTCCCTTCCCTCTCTCAGACTCTCTGCTGCCTTAGATGACACCTTGAGGTGACCTCAGTGTCTTCTGAATGGAGGGCTGAGGTTCTTGAAGGTCCTGTCACCATGTTACAGCCAGGAGCTGCTGGAAAGATATCCAGGAAATGCCCACCAGAGGTGGGGCCCCCGCAATGCTTTCTGTGGTGTGAGGTAGGGAGGATCCGCCATTAGTTTAGGTAGATGGGTGTTGGGAAGCGAGAGGGCTGAGATGAAGATGGTGTCTTGGAGGAAGGTAGCCTGCCTTATGGAAGATTTGAGTAAGATCTGTGGAGTCAGGGCCTTTGCCAAGGAGACCAGTGGCAAGAGCCTTCAATGCTGACATCTAAGGCAGGAAGGAGGAAATGCATTCCCCACCCAATGCCCACTGACCCCAAGTTAACGCCAACTCAGAGGGACCCTGTCTAGCCTTACTGAGATGCCATTCTCTAGCAGAGTACACCTCTTCATCTTTCTCCCAAGGAGCAGCAGGCAGCTTTGAACCACCAAGTTGTGGTGGGCAGCCTCTTTTCCTCTCAGGAGCACTGGCCACACTTCTTCCCAGGCAGACTTCCTTTTCCTGATTCCCGGCACTTTCCACACTCTCCTTCAGCACTGCCATTCAGATGCACCCACTCATCTCCGTCTCCCTCATTCAATGTCCACCTTTCAGATGCACACGGTTAGAAAGGTCAAATGACCACAGCCAGCTATTAGAACGACAGAGACGAGCAATGATGGTGGGGGGCAATGCTGCCCACAGGAGTCGGGGCTGGACCTTAAGAAGCCCTGGTGGCATAGTAGTTGGGAGTTGCGTTGCTCACCAGGAGGTCAGCTGTTTGAAGCCCCCAGGGGCCCCTCAGGAGGAAGGTGAGGCTTTCTGCTCCTGTAAAGAGTGACCATCTGGCAAAGCCCCAAAGCAGTCCCCACCCTAACCTGCAGGGTCACCACAAGGCAGACTTGACTCAGTGGCACTGAGTTTGATTTTGGTTTTGTTTATTTTGTTCCATCTTTACTCCTCTCCCTTATGAAATGTTTCTCTGACAGTACAGGACACCATTGCCTCCTCATGACCTCCCTCTCCTCCCCTCTCCCTGGATCCCTCTTATGGCAGCTCAGGGCTGCATCCACAGTCCGGAACAGCAGAGGGAGAAAATGCTACAGGTGCTGCCCAGTGGGTCTGCTGGGCCTTTCTCCTGGAGAAGGGCATCCTGCTGTGTGAAGGGGGGTAGTGAAAAGGAGGAAGTCCCTCAGAGGAGTTTCCTTCTGTTGTCAGTATGAGGTCACGGAGTCAGGACTGACGGAGGGCAGTAATGACAGCAGCGACATTGTCTTTGCATCCTGTGGAGTCAATTCCGATTTGTGAGGACCCCGAAGGATACAGTAGGTGCCCCTGGAGAGTTTCCTGGGCAGGTCTCCTTTTTATTTTGATGGGAAGAGTTTTCCAGATATGAAAGGGCTTCAATTGCCAACCTTTTTGTTTGTAGCTGGCCACTTAACCATGGCACTGCAGGACTCCTTATCTGTTCGATGAAGCACACACACACATACATGCACATGTACACACACACACACACATCAGTCAGAGAAAAGTAGGCAGGCATAAGCCCTTCGGAAAGTTGTTGGGTTACTCCTCCTGGGAGAAATACAAATAGGCAAGTCTGCTAGAATGCACAGCTCCCTGGACTATCTTATGCAATGCGACTCGATTCATTCTCTGTGAATCCTTGTTGTCCCCCGTGTCCCCCATTGCTGTCCTCTCCATTCTGATACGTCGAGGTCATGATGTTCCTGTGTGTTGCTTAACACACACACACACACACTCACACTCTCCACTGCCTCCCCACCCCGTATTGTGGTTTAAGTGAACATGCACAGTTCACATTCATTTTCCATTGACTCTCTTAACCAGGGTACCCGTTGGCATAGTGGGTCACACCTTAGTGGCTAACTGCAAGTTCATCTCCTTGGGAGAAAGATGGAGGATTTTGCCCCCATCAGCCTCAGAGGTTCACAGGGACAGTCTGTCCTCTCTTGTGCTATTGGGAGGCCATGAGTGGCCTCAGCTCCATGGCTTTGCATTGGCTTGTTTCCTGATTTGGGTTACCATCATCTCAATGCCTCATCCCCACCTCCTTGCTGGGGCCCTGTTACTACTCGCCCGTCATTTCTTCTTCCAATCTTTGGTGTTCCCTGGTGTGCTGCTAACCACCACGTCAGCAGTTCAAAACCACCAGCCTCTACTAGGGAGAAAAAGGAGGAGTGACTCCAGGGAGGAGTGACGCCCAAGGACACCCACAGGGCCAGTTCTGTTTTGTCTTACAGTCTTGCTTTGAGTCGAAATCACTGCCGTGGCAGTGAGTCCTGTTTTTTCTCTTTCCTTTTGAGCAGGTGCTGCTCTTCTGATCCTCTAGGTTGGTGGCACCAAGGAGTAAATTAAAGCAAGCTTTGAGCACCACATAAAACATCTGTTTTTTTAAGTCCTAAGACATCCCCCTTTCTGGTCTGATGTTTCTCTTGGAGAGGGGAGGCTAGCAGGCTTAGTTTTTAGAGCAGTTGTAACTTTTCCAGACTGGTTCCTTTCACGGAGTCGTTTGCACTGTATATTGGGCCTGCTGGCACTGGCCATGAGCACAGGACTGCTAACTGCAAGATTGGGGGGAAAGGGGGGTCAGACTCACCTGCCTGTCCTGGGGAAAAGAGGAGGTTGTCTGCTCCCTTGCAAGACCTGGGAGACCCCCTACGGGGTCACCATGCATTGCACCCCGTCCTTTGGATGAAGCTCTTTGTCTCTCACCCCCAAGTTGACACTTCGTTCTTTGGAAGTAAGTGCTCAGGATTACCTCCCACTGCTAAGTGCCAGGCTGAATGTTCAAGCCCATCGTCTGCCTCCATGACAGGAAGACCCGGCTGCCTACTTCCCTCAGGATGGCAGCTGGGGAGCCCCTGGAGGCCAGTTCTACTCTGCCCTCAAGGGTTGCTACAGAATTCACTCCGTGGGAATGACCTTCTTCTGCTTTGAGAGATGGGCCGTAGTTTGTTTATCCATTCTGCTGAACGGCCTCTGGGTTGCTTCTAACTTTTGACAATTATGGAGGAGGCTGCTACTTACATTCATGCACAGATTTTTTTTATCGCAGGTCTAGTCTTTCATCCCCTATTCATTTTGATGTCTTGTTGTTTGCTGTTGTCGTTGTCAATTATAACTTAGAGGGACCCTGTTTGCAACCAAGCAACACCTGGTCCCGTGTCATCATCAAGATTGTTATGTTGGAACCGCTGGTGGCAACTGTTGCCTCAATCTAACTCATTAACATTCTTCCACTTTTTCGCAGACCCCCTATTTGACCAAGCATGGTGTCTTTTTCTAAGGCATGGTCTCACTAGGAGACCTGTCCAAAGTATGTGAGCAAAGTTTTCCAAGGAGCACGCTGGCTGTGCTTCTTCCAGGATGAGTATCTTTGCTCTTCTGACAGTCTAAGATAGTTTCTGTGTTCTTCACCAACACCGTCGTTCAAAGACGTCAACTCTAGAAAAGCCATGGTGATGGGGTGGGTTACTTATGGGGCCACTAACCAGAAGGTCACTAGTTTCAAGCCACCAGCAACTTTGAGGGAGGAGGACAAAGCTGTCCACTCCTGTGCCAATTTACATCCTCAGAAGACCAAAGAGACAGTTCTGCTCTGTCCTGTAGAGTCACTCTGAGTAGAAATTGACCCAAGGGCAGCAAATGTTTTTTTTTGTTTGCTTGTTCGTTTGTTTGCATGTCTACCTTATAGAGTGGTTCAGTTATTTCTGCATATCTGATATCATAACATGATTTTTAAATTTATAAAAATGAAACCCTGTAAACCTTTCTTTCTTGGCAGATGCTATTCGTCACCTGTAATGTATTGTTTATCTAATAATAGAAAAGTGATTTTTCTTTCCGTGATTATGATAGTTTTTGAGTTCTTCACTAGTTGGAAAAACAAAGAGAGTTGCTATGCATCAAGTTTTAGAAAGACAGATGAGCTGTTAGAGTCACTGCTCTTGAGTTGCTTCCAATCCAGAGTGACCCTACAGGAGAGAGTAGAAGTGCCTCTACGGGTCTCTGAGGTTGTAAACCTTTATAGAAGCAGGTCTCGCCTTTCTCCCAACAAGCGGCTGGTGATTTTGAACTGCTGGTCTTGCCGTTAGCAGCCCAACTGCACCTCCCCAGCTCCTCTGAAGAGCCATTAGAGTAAATTAAACTCTCCTTGTTTTAGAGCAGGGGTTGTTTGAGAAGGATCAGGTTAGACTCAGGAGGGTTTTCTAGAGAGACATTCTAGCAGTTGGGGGGAAAATTGCCTTGATGAAAGGAGGAGATAAGAACTTGGAGAGGAAAAGCAAGTGTTCCTTTAGGGTTATTGAGAAAGGCGAGTAGTGGTACTGATGAAGATAAGGACAACTTGTCAGCCACTCAAGAGAAGTAGTTTTATTAAAAGTCAACGGATGTGCCAGGATGGTCATTAGACACTGAGAAATAAGACTCAGGGCCCTGTGGCTTGGGGGCCCTCTTTACTCTGTGTATCGGGACAGGGTCCTGGGGAGGAAATTCTGCATGTCAATTCAGGGAAATAAGACTGTCGACAGAGGACAGGCAAATAGATTTCTTCTTGCTTGCCAGTCCTGATTAGCAGGCTCCCTGTAGTTTTGTTGGGAAAAATCCATCTGAGCTCAGCAGGAAAGTGCTGTGATTGATTGGTAATGTCTTCCAGGATACAGGAAAGGGGTGGGGTGGGACTGGTGGTGCTCCAAGTGCCAAGTCTAGTCATTGGACTCTGGACAGTAGAATGGTGTCTCCTGTGGTTAGGATGCAGGAACCCCTATCAGATTGACTTGGTGCTAAAATATTATGATCAACCATCTTCATATTACTCCCAAGCGAGAGGAAGCAGACAAATACACCTCCCCTTCTCTCAGGAGTAACACTGTGGCTCTTGGGGGGGGGGTGGTGGTGGATACCCATTAGTATATCTCACTAAGCCTCAATTCAATGTGGTGGTTTAATGGCAGTAGGGAATACTACTTGCATGAGGCAAGCTAATGTGAGAGATTCTGGTTCTGTAGATACCCAGAGAAGACCTGAAACTTGACTCGATGAATTTGGGGGTGGTGAGCAGGTGCTGTGTCTCAGGGGTGAGCCAGTAAGCTTGAGGGAGGGTGGTATAGCAGTGGATGGACACATCTCAGGAAAGGGAAGTTTCATGTGTTCCCTGTGTGACCTTCGCTGAAAAACTTCCAGCTTGTTTAAAAGAAAGCAGGTCATAAAAATATGCAGCCTCCTGGTATCAGTCAGTATTGTCCTCCAGTGCAGAGGCTGGTGCCCAGTCTATCATTATGACATAAGCAGCGTGCTAGAAGAGGACACATGTTGCATTGTGACATCTTGAAATCTCCATAGCTTCTGCCTTTGGGATTCCTTGTTTCCTCAGTTGGGAAGAGAAGGTGATAACACCTCTTGGACTTAGAGCCTGGGTTCTACAAGTGCAGATGCAGAGGAATTGGGAACTGTGAGTTACCCATTGACCCATTGTACAATGGAAACTGTGGCCCAGCAAGGCCAAGGTCCCCAGTTGGGTTAGAGCCTGGGCATCCCCTCTCAAAGATGAGTGTGCTGACAGACGACTGGTCTTAGACCCTCTTGCACTACTCTTGAGACGATATCCAGACCTCGGAGATATTGCAAGTTCAGGTCCAGACCACCACGACAAAGGAGGTCACGTGATGAAGACAGATATACACACACGTCTCTGGTTCCCCAGTGCAGAGAAGAACTTTATTGACACCAAATTGTTTCTGTGAAGTGTGCACTGGCTTGATGAGTTTGAGATAGTGTGAGAAGAACCAAGCTGTGGGAAAAATCATGTCCATGAACTTGCTGAAGGCAGATTTGCCACTAAATCCCAATGGGCACAAGATGCCGTATCTGTGAGTCCCGCTAATAGGAAGCTCAAAGAGACAAAGTCTGCCTATATGACGGAAACTCCCAGGTTAGCCTCCTTCAGTCTGTGAGATCTCGGCCAGTCCTGAACCCTCATTGACGTCTATCTCCTCCTCTGTGCCAGAGAGAAGATGGAAGCTTCTCTTTACACTTAGAGGGACCATTGAGCTTCATGTTGATGAACCCACATTTTTCACAGTTGAACATGTCCCACCAAAGTCCAAGAAGCCCTGGGAACAAGACCAAGTCCAACCCTACAGAAGGACACCGGTGGAGGTCCTGGAGACTCCTTTCACCCAGCAGTGCAAACGATCTAGAAAAAAAGGATTTGACAATTGCCTGAAGCCCAGTCAGGGATGAATCAGGTATTTATTGACAGTCTCTTGTGTGAAAATCATTGGGTTTTCCTTTGTCATTGAGGCACATGACAAACACCCTCCCATAAGAAGACAAAGAAAACTCAAGGCTGTCAAGTCCATTGTTACTCAGAGCAGCCCCGAAGGACTCCCTAAAAGGGCCCTGTGGGGCGGCTAATCTTCATGGGAACAGAATGCCTTATCTTTCTCCTGTGGAGTGGCTGCTGGGTTCCAACTGGCCTTTTGGTTGGCACTGGCAGCCAAGTGCTTAATCAACATGCCACTACAGTTAATTTGCACCCTAAAGGAAATGAAACCTTTTATTGAAAATATTTGCACCCTAAGGGAAATGAAACCTTTTATTGAAAATATTTTTACTCATATTACTATTATTATTTGTGTTAGTCAGGGTAGACTAGAGAAACAAACTCATAGACACACATATGGATATAAGGGAATGATTTATACATGAAAGGAATGGGACATTGAGAGAGCATTCCAACCCAGTCCAATTCAAAGTCATAAGTCCAATATTAGGCCATATGTCCGAGACCAGGCTAAACTGTCCCCTTCCGACTCATGAAGTCACAGGTCAGTGGGGGCAGAGTCCCAGCACTGGCAGGGATCCCCTCATGGCTCCTCATTTCTAGGGTTCAGGGTCCATCAATAGCATCCAACTGTGGTAGAAACAACTCAGTGCTAGCAGGGCTCTCCATGTGGCTTCTCCAGCTTCAGAGGTCTGGTTCCATCAGGGCAAGGCTATGTGGCTTCTTCTCCAGCTCCTTCCGCTCCTTGGATACTGCCATCTTGTCTATAATTCATCATCTCTGAGACTAACTTCTAACAACTGGGGAGATAGCTTCTCATCTCCACGAGGGAAATATTGCAAGGTTTTCCAGAAGTCTCAGGAGAAAGCTATGCCTACATGGAGCCTCATTGGCTACTCAATGGCTATCTCCCGATTAACAGGCTAGACTCCATCCCTACATCTCAATCATGAAATTAACATAAGCACAGGACCGCCACATTATTATTGTTTTGCGTAAGGGTATTTCATCCATTTCCATCATCTCTTTCCATGGAGATGTTCAGTGAGCCTTGGGGGCTCTTTGGATGAGGCATTTTCTTGGGCTGCTAATGACAAAGTCAGAGGTTCAAATCCACCAGCAGCTCCATGGGAAACAGATGAATCTGTTTGCTTCAGTAATGAGCTACAGCCTCAGGAACAGTGTACGAGACTACTCTGAGTCTCAGATGATTCGATGGCTGGCTGTTTGTTCGTGCATGCCCAGGGCAGGAGTTGGTGCTCTTGGAAGTCAGCCTCTGGTACCTCGATGCCCCTTTCTCTTGCTCTCCAGTAGAGTAAAGATAGGCGTCTGTATGAATTCCCATGGCCTGTTTCAGTGATAGATTGAGGGCCAGGAAGGTGAGTCCAAGTCTTCACTGTCTCCGGGCCCTGCCTTCCCAGCACAGGGGGTTTCTGACATGGGAAGTGGGTGAAGAGAAGAACTGCTCCTAGGTCCGTGAAAAGTCATGGTTTTGCCAGGCATGAGTCCGAGATGGGAATATGGCTGGTAGTGAGATTCCAGGGTTTGTTTTACAGGCACAAAGAGCCACAAAGTTAAAATATAATTCCTCAAACTCACTATCATTAGCTTGATTCTGACTAATAATGACACTCTAGGACACTCTAACAGTCCTGGTGGGCTTCTCAGACAATAACTCTTGGCAGAAAGCCTCCTCTTTCTCCCACAGAGTGCCTCCTGGATTCGAACCGCTGACCTTGTGGGTGACAGCTCAACCCACTGTGCCACCAGGGATCCTTTTCTTGAGTCAGACAGGCAAAGACAAATCTCCCGGAAGGGACCATCCTGTTGTCCAAGGATCCACAGCCGCTCTGCCTCTGAAGTGGGTCAGCCAGGAGATCCTTCCCTCCCCACTGGGTGGTAGAGGTGTGGTTGAGCATATTTGCCCATCCTATTGGCTGGATGTAGGCCTGTGTAATGGCATGTGGCTGGGCCTAGTCTATGTGCCCAGGTGGGCCTCCTACCTGGGCCTTGGGGACTTGCATGCTCAGTTTGGATCCTTCCCTAGGTGCCTAATTTCTTTCCACCCTCTTGCCATGGTCCTAAGCAGGCACTGGGATGACCCCCCCCCCCCCCCCCCCCCCCCCCCCCCCCCCCCCCCCCCCCCCCCCCCCCCCCCCCCCCCCCCCCCCCCCCGTTAGTCCCTATGCACCTAGCACCAGTGTTCCCTTGGCATGGACTCCTTTTCAAAAGTGGGGCAGCAGATCTTTTGTCCCCTCTCCTAATGAGACGTTTAAGCTACATTATACAGATCGTCTCAGACCTCATCTTGTGGTCTACATCTCAACACGGGGACTACAACTCCCAGAATCCCTTGCATCCAGCCACATTGTGCGGAAACAAAAGCATGCTCGATCTGAAATTCCCAGAATCCCTCATGCGTTGCTGAAACCCTTAAAAACCCTGAAGCCACTTGTGCTGAGGGTAGCTGTATCTTTCTCACCTCACCAGCTTTCAGGGCATGGTATCCCTCCTCTTAAAATCCAAACCCACTGCCACTTAGTTAATTCCCACTCACACTGATGCCATAGGACAGGAAAGAACTGCGGGTTTCCAAATCTGTAAATCTGTTCAGGAAAAGAACGCTTCTTCCCTCGCCCACAGAGCAGCTGGCGGTTTTGAACCAAGACCTTGTATTTAACAACCCATCACATGAACCCACTAGACCACCAGGGATACTGGTTTCCCTGCTGCTGCTGCTGCTGTTATTGTGAGGTGCTGCTGGGTTGGGTCCAACTCACAGAGACACTGCTCATGTGGGTTTCTGAAATAATCATTCTTTTCAGGAGAAGTTAGCTATCTCTTTCTCCTGTGGAGCCACTGGTGGCTTTGAACAGCCAACCTTGTGGTTAGCAGCAAACACATGACCCATCACTGTGAGGTTTCTCGGGTAGGAAAGACCTCGGTTCATGGCTTCACACTCTGAAGAATTCACTCCTAGTTTGTGATCCCAGTGGGTTTTTATAAAGGATGGAAGCACTTTCAGGTTTTACAGTCACAGAACACAGGCACCCTCATGAGACTACACATCCGCATGTGGTGTCCTGAGGCCAGAAAGAGCCCATGGCCGAGCTGAGTGGAAGGCAGAGAAGCAGTGGAAGGGGTGGTGGTCTCAAGGTTCCAGTCTTTAAGGCCTTCAGCTGGGAGGTGTGTTTGAAGGTATTGGCTGACCCATTGGCTGGATTAAGCCCACCTGGCCTAGTTTGGGCCCACTCCGGTGTACAGTCTACCTGGCTGGGCCTTGAATTTGTAACATGCCAGTTAATCTTTATGACTGGCTAAGGGGAAGTCTGAGTCTCTGCGGTAACTTTCTATTGGGTACCTTTAGGCATGGGAGGGCCAACCCCCTATCCTGCTACCTAGCACTACCACCAGGACTCTTCCAGCTTCCCTGCTGGGGATTCATCCTTAATGAATCTTTCCAATGTTGCCTCTGTGTCTGACTAGACTGTAATTCTTTCTCTGAATGTAAGAGCAGAATCTGATCCTGGCTGGTCACAGCGGTGGCTGTACTGAAGGGGCACTAGACAGGAGTTGAACTTGACTGCTCGCTTGGAAGGCAAGACTTCCACCTTTGCACGACCACTGACCCCAGGTGGTAGCCAGTAGGGGATGGTGACTGAGTGCCTGTGATTAAGAGGGCACGTCCGTTCCCTTCCAATATAAGTCTTCTTTCTCCAGTTGTTTAGGAAACAGACTTGGTGCTTGCTACTTCATTGTTAACACAGAGCTTCACATTTAGAGACAGGAGCGTCATCAGGATTGCCTCTGGTGTGTGCCACTCCGGGGCTCATCCATTTAGTCTAACAACCCGGGTGATTTGTATTCATTTGGGGCTAGAGAAAGGCTTTATCCTGCCTCCATACAGACACTTGTTCCTAATGAGAAATCACAGGCGGCACAAAAGGCAAGACCATCTTGGCTGCTGAGCACAGAACCTTTGCAAACTTGTGTCGCTCAATCATGCTTCCCAACGCAGTATAGGCTCATCCAGAAAGGACCTGAGTTTTGATGCTCAGCTCCAGGAGAGAGTGATTTTTATCGGCTACATTTTCCTTGAAAAGCCAGGAAGAGGGAGAAGTGACATTTTCAAGTGGGAAGAAGGAGAAGAGTCTCCAGGATTTGTTTTGAGGTCTCACACCTCTCTTCTGTTCTTCTCACAAAAGATCAGAAATGTAAAAAGTGAGAGAGAGAGAGAGAGAGAGAGACCTCTCCTTATTCTCCTTCTCTGACATTCTTACTCTCAAAGTCCTCATTCATGGAGAAAATTCTGCCTGCTAGGGAATCTCGGTCCCTCTGTACCCTGGTGGTATTTCATTGTCATTTAAATACGCCACCCACTGCTCTTTCTGAAACCTTTTGAATGAAGGGTCATTAGTAGATTTCCCCTCTTAAATTATGCTCAGCAGTTGCTGAAGCAAGATGGGCTTCAGTGCGGGCTCTTTCCCCATAGAAAAAGCAAATTGGGGACGGAGATAATGATCTGGATAATTCAGCTTCCTGTTGTCCCTCTGAAATGAAACCCCACTCCTCTTTCTCTCTCCCTCTCCTCTCTTCCTTCATCCCTCCTGGGTTATTTTTTCCTGAAGAAAGGCACTCACACTTACATGCTGCTGATAGAATGAAGCATCTGGGGAAAAAAAAAGAAATTGCAGGACTCTCTTTGATGAATATGAATGCGTGTCTCTCTTCCAACACTACCTTGCAAACCAGGAGCCCCTCGGACTGCACCAGCTCTCTTCCTCAGTCATTCCTGAGGATAGCATCTCTGTTTTCCATGGGGAAAAGCCTCTTGGGATTGAGGACTGCACCACCTTACACGGAATCTGTCTTCCGTATTAAAAGAATTTCAGTCCCCTGGGATTTCAAGATGCTCCGCCTGATGCAAAGCACCAGAAGTTTTCGCTAAGACTCTAGCTATCAGGGTCAACTGAGCATGTGCCAGTGGTCATGGCAGCAGTATTTACCCCCGCCCCCCCTCCAGTCAGGTGCCTGTGGTTAGGAGAGAAGGGAGGGGAAAGCCATTTGTGGAGAGCAGTGGGGGAGGAGGGGGGGAGGGGCACAATTCAGCGAGAGAGCTCCCTTGCGGGAACCCATGCTGCTTGCTGTGTCCTGAGTCTACTTTCTGATTTTCCCATGTTTCATCTACAAAAGGGGAACCATATGCACCAGGCTTTAGCTTATGGTGTAGGATCCCTTAAGACACAAACGATTAAGCCCTGAACTGGCACCCCAAAGGCCTGTGGTTCCTAGCCACAGTGATGGTTGATGAAGACTGCACGCCACCTTGGCTGCGTCATGAGCCTGCGTCCTTTGGCACCGAGGATGCCGCTGTCCCCACCAATGCCGCTGTCCCCACCAATGCTGCAAACCCACCCACCTTTCCTTGGGAGAGTGATGAGGCTGTGACAAGACTTCATAGAGTCTTCCAAGAACCAAAATTGTGTGAGGTAGCTAGCTTCGGGACAGGAAGGTTGTTCCTCCCATGCCTGCAAAGACTCCCCAAAAGGAGTGTGGAAAGACATCAGACAATACTTAACCACCTAGAAAGACCCCAAATGAAGCATGCTCAGATGCAAGTCCCCAGCCAGGTGGGAGCTATACCTTGGACATGCCAAACTGGGCATCACACAGGGGGGCCTATCTCAGCCAATGGGATCAGCCCATACCATCAAGCACGCCTCCCCAGCCCGAGGCTTGAAACATCCTGGCTGTGGGAAGGCCTCTCTCTCTTACCCTGTTCCTGGTCAGAGACAGGGGATGGGTCCCCCCTCTCCTGTGTCGGCACACATGTGCCAGCTCTGGGCCTACCTGTAGCCCCCAGCCTTAGAGTCCACATGCTCTTAGCCTCTAGGGTTCTTGGGTTTCTGGCCTCCTGGAAGAACACATCCCCAGTTCCAGCTCTTTTCTGGGTTGTTCTTTATGCCCATTTGTGAACCCCTGTGCCCTTCATATGAGTCTATGTCTGCACTAGTGTGATTCCTCAGGGCCTCTCTCAGGCACCGAGGATGGTGTGGCTGGGCGTTCCACTTCAGGGCCCCTTAGACAGACATCCTCAAACTACAGCCTGGGGGCCACATGCAGCCGGCCGAGGACATTTATCCAGCCGCCGGGTGTTTTTGCCGCTGCTATTGTCCTGCTTAGCAGCCAACTCATCCCCGGCCCACAGTGAATTTGTTCATAGTTTTTTTTTTCTTTTAAACTATAGGCCAGCCCTCCACTGGTCCGAGGGACAGTGAACTGGACCCCGTTTAAAAAGTTTGAGGATCCCTGCCTGTGAGGGTCTTTGGCACACTTGAAACAAAGGCTCCTGGGTGGCCTTTCCGTAACCTCTGAAGAGGATGAGCCACCTGTCCATTGACTCAGTTGACATTCAGCTGCTCTAGGGAAGCTAGAACCCTTGGCTGCGTATCTACTATCCCAGGGGAACTGCACTGGAGCGCAAATGGCCCACAGGCCAGAGGCTGAAGACAGGAGGCAGTTCTGCTGACCAGCCTTTCGAAACAGCAGGGTCAGCAGTTACTTCAGTGGCCGTGCTTCCCCATGCCTTTTGCCTGAACTTGGCAAAAGGAAAAATCAATCAGGAGGAGTACCAAAAACAAAAACAAAAACCAGACTAGCAGAAGGCCAAGGCCAAACACCAAAACAGGAGTGGGGTATCTGTGTGGAATAGCCGAAGCCAAAAGTCATGGGAACTGGGCTGGGGGCGGGGGTTGGGGCACTAGCCACCATTAGAGCACTGGATACCCTCTTGGTGAGGTCTAGATGACCACGTGCTCAGCTGTCCTGCAACAGAATGGCAGTGGACACTGGGAGGCGCCATTTTTGGTGAGGTCTAGGGTCTGGGGGAGGAAATGAGCGCACCAGCATCCTGCAGACAGACCAAAAGATACAGGCAAATGTCCGTTTGGGGTTACCAGGGAGGCAGCCACATGGGGTGAAACACTGGCAGGCAGAGGCCTTTGGGGACCAGAGTTCCCCAAAGTGTAGGCAGCAGTCATCTGATGGCATCACAGGAAAGGCGGCTGAGGGGAACATGGAAGGCGGACATGTGGTGGAGTAGAGAGGCAGGCATGCAGGAGGTGGGGGAAGTGAGAGGCTCCAGCAGCCATGAGTTACCCATGGCCGCAGGCAAAGCAGACCTCCTGTCATCCCAGGTGAAGTTCTCACAGGCACCACCTCCAAAGGGCAGGCTGGAATGATCCCAGGGACTTCCTTCCACAGCCATGTCTGGGAGCAGAAGCTCCTCTCTCCCTCTTGCAAAGACTGCTGGCTTCCAATGGCATGTCTTGAATTTGATGCCTGATCCTTAGAAAGTTCCACCCAGCCACCAGAGCCTCTGAGTCTCTCAAAGGGGGTGAGGGGAAGGCCGAAAGGAAAAGTGCCCTTATGAGTCTGTGAGGCAGAGATGTGTGCCCGCTCTAGGGACAGAAAGGAGTCCCGAGCTGGGCTTACCTTAAAGGTGGCATTCAAAGGTTTTCCTCCGAATCATGGCGCCAGTGTTAGGTCTCTGGAGTGAGTAATGCCTTGGTTCTTTGTTTTACGCTCTGAAAGGATTCATGCCTAATTACGTTGTGTGATCTAAGTGTAAAGTGACCAGACATCCCGTTTTCTAACTATTTAACAACGTCCCGCAGCATTTTAAAATTAAAATAGATATATTGCAATACTGTTTTTGCATTCTGTGACAATTTTTATTGGTCCATATAGACAACATTTTTATTCAAGGAACACCCCACTCACTGTTAATGGTGTCCCACTTAAAATCTGGGCCAAGTGGGCTTTTACAAAGGACAAGACACATTTCAGGTGTTACAGTTTCGAGGGAGTTCAAGACTGTGCCCAAAGCCTTTTGGAAGAGAGTGCCCACACTGACGGAACTGGGGTGAGGAATGACCCTGGGAGGTCAGAAGCCCAAGGACCTTAGAGGCTAAGAGCCCCAGAGGCTATGGACCCCGTATAGGCCAGAAGCAGTGACGTGTGCACCCGCCCTGTGAAAGGGGACCTTCTCCCATCACCTGCCTCTGACCAGTAGCTGGTAAGAAAGAGAGACCTTCCCTCAGCCAGGATTATTTCAAGCCTCTGGCTGGGGAGGCTTGATTGATGGTATTGGGTGACCCCATGGGCTGAGGTGGGCCCACCGGTGTGAGGTCATAAGCCTGGGCCTAGTTTGGCAAGTCCTACATATAACTCCCACCTGGCTGGTGGCTTGAGTCTGAGCACGCTCAGTTTGCGGTCTTCCTGGGTGTCTAAGGGCTGTCTGATGTCTTTCCACCCTCCTTTTTGGGGACCTTTGCACACACGGGAGGGGCGGCCCCCTGGTTCCTAAGCTAGCTATCTCACAGTTCCTCCATGTTTGCCCCTGAGCCCACCCTATGAAGTTCTGCCTCAAGGCTGACCCTGTAGAAAACCTCTGCACAGACAGGAAAGACTGCGCCTGTGTCAGAAGCCAGCGAACCGAGGACCTTGAAGGAATCAGCAGACCAGGAACCATGATGGCTGAAAATGTCGGCCTGGGGCTCCCCTCAGGCCATTTGATCAAGAAGACCTCAGTCTCTCTCACCCCACAGGGGCCCAGCCCCTTCCTCATTTCTGTTCAATATCTCAGGACACGTGAGCTTGGGCTAAGGCATGATATAAGTTTAGCCCAGGCTGATATACTGTTCTGCCTCAGCCCGGTGACAACCAGGCAAGAAATAGACTTTGCTGTTTGTGGTCCTCCTGGCCTCATGACTGAATTGAATCTCTTTCCTCAACCTTACAGGTATCTAGCCGCGCAGAAGACTCACAGCCTTGGAAACTCTTAGGGGGCAGACCTATCTTATCCACTAGGGTCTCTCTGAGTCAGATTTGACATGAAGTCGCACGGTGGGCTTTCCCTGCAGTCGGAAATCCCTGAGGGATGCCATGGTGAATGGTGACCAATGGGGTGCTCAGGGAAGAGTCAGAGATGTGAGTCTACATCAAGGTGGTCCTAAAGAAAAGGCAACGTCATCTCCTGGAAATGTCCTTGAGATCGGCGATACCCTGAGACCTGCAAGGTTGTCGTCATGGGTCAGGGGAGACTCAGCACCTGCTGGTCCATCTCCAGGGTACCCTCTCCCCATGGTGGCACCCTGTGAACAGCAGTCAGAAGGAACTGGTCCCAACCTCCCTCCGGCCACTCATCTAAAGGCAGATACAGGCAGAACGACTCTTCTTAGACCTGGAAAGGAAAGGCTGAATCTTAAGATCTGGCACTGGGCTCGTTTATCAGGATGTTCCTGCTCTTCTCGTGATGAGGCTGGGGGGTGGGGTGGGGAGGAACAGCTGGCATGAGCGACTTCTGTGATGCTACAAGATGGTAGGTGCTTTTCGCAAGTCTGTGTCTGAAGGAGTTCTCCTGTCTTCCTGAGGCTGAAGGAAAACGCGTCCTTATTCAGACTCCAATGTGAGACAGGTTTGGAGTCACCCAAATGAAGCAGGGAAATGCCCTTCGGAATGGGCGGCAGGTAAAGTAAAGAAATGAATTTATTGTTTGTCATCCCTTACCTTGTCAGCAGCCTGACCGTGGGATTGACTGGGCAGATAAGGACGCCTACATGTTGCCTTATTGAATTTGGATCAGATAAAAGCCGTGAAAGCCATATTTACCATTCACGCTGCATTTCACACTGTGAGACAGAAGGGAGGGGGTGGGGGGGACAAGAAAACAAAAAGAAAGCAGATCTTACAGGTGTAAAAACATGGTAGTAGAACTCCTTGGGAAGGAGGGGCAAAGGCCATTGAAAGAGAGGTGACTGTCTCCAAGGTTCAAACCATTCCTTGGGGAAAGATCGAGGAAGAAGGAGACTGCTTGGCTTAGGTCATTAGTGGATGGTAAATGATCACTCATGAGTCCTTTACCAGGTGATCGGTGGTGTTCTTACAGAAAATCCTCTCTTAGGGAGGTATTATACTGAGAGTACATCTTCATCTTTGGCCAGGCAAATCTGGTGTGTGCAACGGCAGCTAAACAGACAGGCATGGTGCTTCCCATGAGCGAATGTGCCTTGTACCTGGTCTGCTTGGCAAGTGTATCTTGGACATTTCCACAGTGTCCTCTCCTTGCTCTCCAGCAAGGGCCATCCAATCCAAAGCTGCCAGAGATCCATGGAGGGAAGGAAGGAAGAAAGGAAGAAATGTATATTCTCACTACAAGGTTCTATTGATTACTAAGGGTGTGTGGGGGGCAGTGATGGATTCGGGCTGATTTTAGTGAGTTGGCCACAGTGAGTTTTTGAATGTCCCTCCTTCGTGAAGCCAATGGGCAGCGAGGGACTTCACTGTTAGTTCTACTGGGCTGCCCGCAGAGCCTCTCCAAGTGCTTCAAGGGTTATGGTCTGCTCATCAGGTGAGATCACCCATTGCTGTCAAGTCCGTCCCAACTTGTCTCACTCAACTCACTGCCATCGGATTGGTTCCAGCTCACAAGAACCCTACATTGGGCTTCTCAGGCTGTCAGTCTTGACAGGAGCAGGTAGCCTCCTCTTTCTCCCTCGAGGAACAGCCGATGGGTGTGGACCCCCAAGCTTGTAGATAGAAGCTCAATGCCCGAGAAGTAGCTTGTCATCAAATCCGAAGTATATTTATGTGTGGCATATGGCCACGTTGAAATGTAGAATTTAAATACGACACACTGTGAACCAGACCATAGCCCACAAGTTCTCTCCAAATGCTTATTCTTATTTAATCATCTGCACAGAATGCTCACTTAACTAGTGCCATATTTGTATTTTGAATATGAAATTTATATATCTGAATCCATGTGCAATGCTGAGTAAACACTAGACTGCTAATCACAAAGTCTTAGGTTCAAAGTCACCAGCTTCTCCCAGGAAAAAGATGAGGCTATCTACTTGTGTAGAGATATGCAGCCTCAGAAACCCTAGGGTGACTATAGACCAGAATAGACTTGACTGTGATAAATTTATTTGACTGTTTTATGAATTTGATATCTTCCTTTTGGCAGAGTGGGTTGCTAGCTGGGCTGCTAATTTCAAGGTCAAAAGCTCAAAAACCACCAGTTTCTCTGCTGGAGAAAGACCAAATATCTGATCACATAAAGACTGACAGTGTCAAACCCCACCAGGGCAAGTCAGCTCCATTGTGTGAGGTCACTATACTTATCTTGATGGCAATGAGTGTGATTTTGGTTTTCTCTGAAAAATGGTGAGGCTTTGGGGCAGGAGGAATAGTCGCAGACAGCTTGTGAGAAGCTGGTGAGAGCCTCATTTGCCAAAAGTGAGAGAATTTGCAACCCTTATCTATGAAGAGTAAAGATGACCTCTTCTGCCTGAACTGAAGCTCAGCATAAAGAAAATGAAACTTCTCACATTGGGCCCAATAAACAACGTCATGATAAATGGTGAAGAAATCGAAGTGGTTGAATCACTTACTCTCCATAGATCCACAAGCAATTCTCATGGAGTCAACAACCCACACTCATCGGCATCCGGTCAATTCCCATTCATGTCAACCCAGGAGAACAGAGTAACATTGTCCTTGTGGATTTTCAACACCCAGACAGACGGCAATCAACAAATCAAATGACATGTTCCACTGGGCAAATCTGTTGCTCTTTAAAATATTAAAAATCAAAGGTTTCACTTTGGAAACTCGGGTACAACTGACTCAAGCCACAGTCTTCTCCACCAGCCTAGGTGCACAGGAATGCTGGGTAATGAGAATGGAAGAGGAAGGAGCTGGCACATTGGAGATGTGTCACAGCTTCCAGACTACTCGGTGGACAGCCAGAGAGGGAGCAGATCCATCTTGGATGAAGTAAAGACAGTAAAGTCAGAAGGCTCTTTAAAAGCAAGGAAGGTGAGATGCTTTCTTGCTTACTTTGGACATGCCATTGGGAAAGACCGATTTGTAGAAAAGGACATCATGTTTGGTAAAAAGTGGGTCCCTTCCAAATATGGGAAACCCTCAGAGAACTGGACAATATTTCCCTCTTTTTTTGTTTGTTTCGTTTTTTCTTGGGGGGGGGGGGGTGCATCACTGCCCTCTGGTGGTAGTGGGAGCTACCCAGCCTAGCTCCCGGAGAGCTGCTGCTGGATTTGAATGGCCAAGCCAATGGGCCACAGTCCCGCACTCAACCAGTGTGCCACTGGGGCTCAGCCCAATATTTCCCTCTTTTAGATTTAAGATCTGTAAAAACTTTTATCCTAATCATCACCACCGTGCTTGTCACCCTGAAAAACACTTTCTGAGTATCACCTACTTCATCCTCATGAATATTCAAGGGAAAGATGGGACTTCCTCCTCCTGTGGAGAGTTAGAGTTTCAGAAACCCACAGGGGCGGTTCTGCCCTGTCCTACAGGGTCACCATGAGTCAGCACAAACTCGATGGCAGTAAGTGTGAGTGTGCAGGTGAAAGTTGGACACCGAATAAGGAATCCGAAGAAATAGAGGTGCATTTGAGTGAGGGTGCTGGAGGAGAAGCTTGAACGTACCATGGGCTGCTAGAGGATCAAGCTGTTTTGGGAGAAGTATGGTCAAAATTCTCCTTAGAGGCAAAGATGGCGAGACTTTGTCTCACATGCCGTGAGTATATTGTCAGGAGAGACCAGTCCTTGGAGTGGACTGTCATGCTTGGTAAAGTAGTGGGGCAGCACAAGTGAGGGCTGCCTTCTACGGGATGCCACAATAGATCAAGGATAGGAGCAATTGGAAGGATGGTGCAGGATGTCATTCTGTTGTGCCTGGGGTCAATAGGAATCAGAACCAACTTGATGGCACATAATATTAGCAATAGTAGTAATAAGCCCTATCCCATGCCACGGTGATACTGAACAGATTGCCGTGGAGCTTTGGGGCTAAGAATTCCAAGGAAGGTAGACCTGGTGATCTACTTCTGCCAGCTCTGAAGAACAACTTGTTCTTCTTGCATGGCCTTCTTCAATAGTTATCCGCGTAATGCCATTACTGAAGATACGGGCGCTAGCGCAAAGTGTGGCAGAGAAATCAGATGATGCCTGGCTATCGGAAAGAATAGCGTCTTAAAGGCTTGTCTTAAAACAAGCCGCCTTTCAAGTGAGGTGTCGGCTAAGTGTCCACAGAAGAAACACGCCAGCCTGTGCGATCCAAGGATTGTAAATAATCAGATCCAAATCTGGATTAGGGAATGCTTTGGAACGCACATTCTGAACACCTAGTTTTCAGAAGACTATGGGCGACAGTGGGAGACCCCAATCCATTTGCAATGTTCCCACATAAATTATGCCCCCTGTGAATACCATCTCTCCATAGTCTAGAGAAGTGAATAGCTTTTCTATCAGACAGGGTGCATTGTAAATTGGATTAATATAGATGTAGTCAGGTGAAAATGTAATGCCTTTATCAGCTGATCTTCCTTTTGACCCTCTTTAATTCTTTCCAGTTTTTAATATGTATATCTATATTTTAAGGTATGTATTTATGAAAACCCCTGGATCGCAGTCGTTCAGTTTTATTCAATGGAGCAAAGGGCCACTGTATATGAGGACCAGCCAAATCCACGGCTGTCAGCCCCCAGTAGCACCAGA
>PVJH01031571.1:0-23609 GCA_004026705.1 Nesogale talazaci
GGGAGATATTAACAAGGTGTATGTGAAAGAATAAAATGTTCTAGAATTGATTGCAGTCATTATTATACAACTCTTTTGATATAAGCACTGAATGGTATTATATATAGATTATATGGCAAGAAAACTGTTTTAAAAGTAGATTTTATCTTTGAAAGTTCTTCAAATAGTTTCAAATATGACATCCTAGTTTTAAGAAATTACTGGCAACTGGCAATATAAATGAAAAACATGCTGCTAAATATTCACTTTGGCAGAATTCGAGGGAAATTTTCAGATAGCATCCATTTCTGTGTAACAATGTAAAAGCACATTCTAATGAGCATAAAGTAGATTTTAGAAATTACATGCTATAAGATGACATCTTAGAGATGCATATAAGGATTCCATACAAATATGTAATCTGATTTCCACACATCTATAGCTTCTGAAACTGGATTATCTGATTCATGAGACTTTGTTATGGTATCCTGTTTGCCATGATATATTTAAAATCTGGTGAGATATGATAATATCCTTAAACTACAGATGAAATATACAAGCGATTCAGATTCTTGCATTTTAACTTAAACTTTAAAAAGCTTCTACTTCAGAAGCAATATTTCTCACATATATTTCATGTAGTTCAAGCAATATTTGGGTTGCTAATGGAAATATATTTCAGAGCTGTCTATTTAATAATGTGCTTATCTAGGTGAGTGATACTTGAGTTTCTTTTTCTGCTTTAGTGAAACAGATCAGCCTCAGCATAATTCAATAAAGCTTTTGTCCCTGTATCAGCTATTTTATCATGTGGAGGGGATCTGGTAAAATGTCAAATCATGTTGAGCCTTTAATCACCACCTTCAGCTTTCTGTCTTGCTTGTGTGTATGAATGGGGAGCTATCTATGATCCACATTCAATTAATAAATAGATAGATTTTCTAAAAGAGTCCTTTGACATTTGTTGAAAAGATGAGAATACCATAAAGAAAGCCATTTTTCTCATGTTCATAGTCCATCTGAGTAGATAGGAGCAATATATGATTTAAATAGAATCATGCTAAAAGTTATAAAACCTGGATCAAATTTCAATATAACTCTGTTTTTTCTAGCATAATCTCAACTCTTTGGTGAGTTTAGTGTTTTTTTCCTAAAAAAATAACAAACAAGAGATACTGCTCTGTAGTAGATTCTGATTGCAAAGACCGTCTGGGACTGAAGGGAACTGCCCCACATGATTTCCACATGTATAAAGCTTTATAAAAGCACATTGCTGCTTCTTTCTCCTCAGAGCAGCTGGTAGTTTTATCTGCTGACCTTAGCTAAGCAACCGGATATCTTACGTGTGGCATGGTCAGGACCAGTAGCTGTATTATAAGGAGCCTCTAATTGCAGAGGGAGGTTCCATGAGGTAGTTACTTTGGGGCACACCACAAAAGACTGAAAAGAGAAATAAAATTCATCTACCTCTAATATGAAGTCCATACATTTAACTTTTATTCCATTAGTGACAATCAACATTTCATTTCATAATAAATTAATTACTTGACATCTAAAGCCCATTTTTCTTTTTTGAAGCATACTAATACCAACTACTAAAAAATAAAGATAAAGTTAAAATTCTATGCATTTTAAATTATCAAAGTAATGCTTTTTTTGCAAAGTTTTGGAAAAGGAAGATGAATATGCTTAGCTTATTTGTCTATTCATTCTTTCAGTAAATTGGCGTCACAGTACTCCTTTATGTAAGATGGTGAAATTATTAGAGGAGAGGTAAACATAAACATGATGAGTCTCCTCAGCAATGTTCAACCTCCACCAACCACACCTTCATATTTGTCACGACTGCACAGTTCCTTACAATTAACAAGCAGCATCAGAATCAGTGATATGTTCATCAGTACTGTCTCAAGAGAGTGCTCCTTTAGTAGCAACAGTACCAAAGTGAGAAAGTATCTGATTTCTAAGAGCAGATTGATAACCAAAAGGTATGTAATATTTCAGGGTTTGATGAAAGAAAATCATGCATATGAAATGCTGAAAAGTTATAACGTAGTCTGATACCCTAAACATCCATGATCATGAAGCGAATTCTGACTCATCATGGAGTGCTGTTGGCTAGGTTTGCGCTCATACCCCATTGTGGTGAAAGTGAAACTTCTTCCTATGATGTTGGAGAAGTCTCCAGATGGCAATCCTGTAGCATCCAGGGATGGACTTCACAGAGATCAGAGTTTGAGGGTCATGAAAAGTGATAACTTATACTTCCAGAGATAAAAATAAATAGAAACAAATTTACTAAAGTAAAAAGTAGCTAGGTTTGCCAAAAGATTCCACTTTGCCACTCGTCTTTTGCACAAGCCAAAGGAGCACAATCTCCCAATTGGCTCAAAATATTTTTTCCCATTCCCAGAGTTGGCTAGAGTGACTGACAGTCTGAGTTGAAGAAACATAACTCTGCATGGCCAGTCTGTGAAAGGTTTAAACACACAGAAGTGTAGCTCTGAACCCATGCCATGGGAGTTCTCTTCAGATATCCACACAGCCCCACCTCTCCATAACATAGATGAGGAAACCTCCTGAACTGCCTGAGGATAACTAACTCTCACCATAAGTCAGGGAGAGTTTCAGCCCCACTTGATAAAAACCATTCCCCATTTCAGAGGATTGGATAAAACCAATCCCTCATCTGATCCCTGAAAAACTGAAAGCATGGTCACTCCCAGGCTCCCCCACCCCCTTAGCTCTTTGCAGACAACACTCCCCAGGACAAGTGGCCAGGTACTAGCAAACCAGTGCAAGGAGAACTCTCAAAGAAAGGGGTAAGGATGCTGGGATCACATGAGATCACATATTTGAATTAAAATATAGCCAATCCTTGGCTGAGCCCTGGTGGTCTAAACATTGTGTGTGGAACAGTGGCCCACAGGGTTGACAGTTGAAATCCAGCAACTGCTCACCAGGAGCAAGGCTGGGCTTCTTACTCCCACCAGGACAGTGACTTCACACACACAAAAAACAGCCAGTCCCTTTGATTTAAACTACACCACCTGACTTCCATACCGTCTGTGAATAATATTAATTCCTTTGTGTCGGGGGCTCCTAAGAGAACTACCAACAAGGCATGTGGACAAGATCACCATCTCAGTGTTTTTACATAGCACAGGCAGATTTTGTGCTTCAGGCAAGGTTCATAAGCTCTAAGGACATGAGGGATTTCCTCTTTGAGGTACTGGATAGACTGAGAAATCCACCATCTGTCTGATGACACCAGCTTCTTGTGAGCACCCAGAGTCACTCAAATAAGCAATAATCCCCACATATCCAATTTTCTATCATCTGAAGAGTGACCCCTATCCCCAATGACCTAATCCATCATAGTTATATTCCTTTAAGATAAGTAACCTAAATCACTATAGTACAATGCTGTCAACCCCACTACACACAAAAACCATTCCTCTAGCCGTAAACACCACCCTACTCTGCCATCCTGCAAGCCATAAGACAGTGAAGCAGCATGCTCCCAAATCCCCAGTGGCTCTGAAGACCTCTGCTCCCCGCAGTCCTGATTTCCTCCAGGACAAGACCTAGACCCCAATTATTCTTTTGTTGGTATAGCTTTAGCTATGACTTCTATTGTCTTTATACTCTTCCCCCTTTAAAAGAAAGATATGCACTATCCTTACTATACATCCCTAATCAATACTTCTCCATGGATTGAAGAACAAAACATTATTTGCATTTTACTTTTGAGTCTTCAATCTTCTTTTTTTCCCCTTTTAGTCTCTCAGCACATCACTGATTCACAACGGAGCACCTACACCAGAGACAAAGCACCTAGGCAGAGCTGAGAGCCAAAACAAATGCATATTCACAGCTCTTTTGTTTCTAATAATAGTTTTTTAATACTTCTGTCTCTTGCTCTTTCTTCCTTTAAGCTTGACATATAAATATTTATTGCATAACCCTTGGTCCCTATATTTCCTTTTTTCTTTTCTTTTCATTAACGCTCTTTTCTTTTCATCCCCACACAAACAAAAGTTGATACAATTCTTTTATTTCCTTTATTTTTCTGTACCAAATATTAGCTTTTACTCTGTCACTGCAAAACAAGTTATCTTTTTGTTTGTTCTCATCTAATCTCTTTTCTTTTAGCCTACCATTTATCACTGTGAACCTGGATCTCCACTGCTTGGTGAAGATCTCTCTGTGAGCTAGTTGGGTCCATGGCAACTTTTCAATTCTTCCTTCAAGGCCAGTACCACCTTGGAGACTGGTCCTGGAATGAACATCCAGCCAGGGGGCTGGCTGGGAATGGCTCCAACCTCAGCTATAGTCCTCAAGTAGTAATAGACATGGATGCGATGTCTCATACCAGAGGTGCTCCTGTGACATCCAGCCATCTAATTTCTCCAAATCTGGACCAAGTGATGGGGCTTGGGAGTGGGGGTGCAGCATGCATCAAGAGAAGTCACCAGGTTCCTTCTCAGCTTGGATACTCAGCCAGTAGTACCTGCAGGGAGGGAGTCTCTGAGAACACATTGATATCACTTACAACTGATGAGAGGAAAAATGGAAAGAAACTGATAGAAGGAATTGTGAAATATGTGGAGGTTTTTGAATCTTCAGGACAGTGGAAATTTTCTGCATATTCAGCAATGAAAGATAAACCTAATATTTTAGGCACAGAATTTATTACTATGAAGTTTTCGACAGAGGCATCAAAAACTTATCATAAGTTTTCTCAATGGGATAAAGGAAAATGTGGGGAAAATTTTAGGATAATTTAAAAAGTAAAAAACAAAACAAGACATTTAGTAAGGAAGTAGAAACTTTAAATAAAAAGCAAGTAGGAATTCCAAACTTAATAATGAAGTAGCAGAAATAAAAAAAATCAACTCAGAATAAAGCAGAAGTAGAATAGAAACCATGGAAGGAAAGAGCAGTGAACTCAAAGATGATGATTCTGAGATTTGGTTTGAAGACCAAGTAGAAAAAAATTGAACAGAGCATAAGGGTTCTGCGGAAATACATGAAGAGAAATAATATATGCATGATGGGAATTCCAGAATGAGATGAGAAGTGAAGTATAGAGGATATTTTTGAAGAAATAATCATAGAAAACTTCCCAAATTTGGAACATGGGATGGTTATGCAAGATGCTTAACAAGATTCATATAAGTTAAACCCTAAGTTAAACATCATTGGACCTACTAGGGACAAGGACCACAAAAGTCTTTTCAGAGCAGCATGGAATAAGGGAAATATCACTTACAAAGGAGCATCGTTAAGATTAAGTACCAATTTCTCACTAGTATTAAGGCAAGAAGGCAATCGTGAGACATTTACAAAACCTTGAAAGAAAATATCTATCAACCAGAAATAATTTACACAGAAAAATTATCATTCAAAAGTGAGGGTGAAATTAGGATTTTCCAAGATAAACAGAAATTAAGGCAATTTGCAACCACAACAATAGCTCTACATCAAGTATTAAAGGGAATTTTCTGGAAGAAAACGTTCCAAATCCAATAATCTACAGTGTTGACACTAAATAATCACCTGCATACATATAATAAATTTACAATAATCTGGACTGTATAATTGCAATTGACAGCTAAAAATAAAATGGAGGTGATTGGCATAGATAAGATTGGTATAGGATTTTCCAGTATTAATGGGAATGTAAGTGGCTTGGTAACAACTATCCAGAAAAATAATAACAAATAAAAAATAAATTCCTAAAATAGCTCTACTTTGAGTGGGATGAGATGTTTAATAAAACATTTCACATAAATTCTCTATTGGAAATTAATTGAAGTGAATATAGATGGATTAGATATTCTAGTGAAGAAACAATGGCAGATTGGACTGTAAATATGACACATGTATGTGATAAAGGGAACAACTTATGCACAGGTGCATAACTAGATTAATGTGGGGGTGGAGATGCTTGACTATAACCAGTAAGCAATAATACAAAGTGAACAGTGGCAATGTTAATATATGAATCATTATAAATGAAAGCTTATCATGAGGCAGAAGGATGTGTAGCACATGTGTACGGAAGAGCTTTAAAAGGGAATAGAGAACCAGAAGAGCTGCATAATATTGAGCATTTGGACTTCACAGATATAAATCACACCACTCAACAGAAGCACAGTATGCATGCTGCTTCATTGCACATGTGTTTGGTGTAGACTATTTTTAGACACAGTAAATTTAAGAAAGTTTTAAAAAATTGAAACCTAAAAGTGTCTAATCTGGCCATAATAGAAAGAATATAAAAGTCAGTAAGGAAAACTAAACTATGGTAAGTAAAACACTATAAAAATTACAAATCCATTGAATTATAAATGAAGCCAGAAGAAATACATATATTTTTTGGTAAGACTGTAGTCAAAGGTGAAAATCATTGCTTAATTTATGGGGTCTTGATCCTGGAGTACACACCATTATAGTAGCTTTTATGACAAATTGGGAAAGCTATTATAAGGTACTTTGCTGCAGACCCAATATTATTGCTTAATTGCAGAAAGAGCTTTCGGGATTGAGCTGTGCTTTGACCTACTTTTTTCACAGATTATTCTTTTTGAAAGAATGAAAAGACAGGTGATGGCTATTTAAACATAGTGACTTGGCAGCCATATTGTCAACTGTGTGCTACTGTAAATAAATAACTGGCAGTATTCATTGCATTGACAAAATGTAAATTAATATGCAGAAAAGATTGTGGATAACACTGTCTTGCCACCAGTTTCTCTTCTGTTAAGATGAATTGTGACATTAATTTAGGAACTTTTTGAGTAGTGGCATGTAAAAATTTAGTAGCAATGTGTATTATATTACTTGGTGAACCAACATCTTCTAGATGCTACTAAAAATTCATTCCAATGAATGAGTGCACTTGATTTTATTTTAATAGTATAAAATGTATTGGTGAAACTACCATTGCTGGGCTTGGGTATTGTTTTGGTTATACTCAGTTACTAAAACACACACTCAAAAATATACTCTGAAGAGGTTTTAAAAGTTAACCTGTCTGCCTAAGCACTGTGCTATTTAAACACCAGTTTGGGGGAATGGAATTTACAATGCATATTTTAGAATTAGAGACTGTATGGAGAAAAAGGCAGCAAATAGTTGTACAGCAGCAAAAACAATCACTATCATCAAATTGCAAATGTAAAAACTTTTACTATGTATGTATGCTCTCAAAAATGAATTAGGGAAATAAAAAAAAAAAGACTACCTGAGCCTTCTCCTTTTCTTTCTTTTTTATTTTCTTTATCTCTCTCTCACTCTTCAACTCTCCTTTTTCACTCTTTGCTCACCCCTTCCCATTAATACTAATGGTAGCACTGTCTGCCAGATACTTAAGATGTTTAGCAACATTCCATTGCAATTAAAATATTTAACTACCCCAATAATTCCACAACCCAAAAACCCCTAATAGCTATGCCAAGCTATCAAGAAAACATCAGAAGACATCAACTGACCCAAAGAAAAGAGATTAATAAAGAAACAAAAACCAAACAAGAGCCCGACACAAATGAAATATCTGAAATTGAATGGGTTATGGATTTATCAGCAAAACAAGTCAAAAGAATTGATTGTAATTATGTAACAGATGAAGAAAGAGTCTGAGAGAGAAAAAAAAGTAGAAATAGAACAATTAGAAACCTTACTACATGCTTTATAGGGAAAGCTAAACAAAAATGAAAAAGCTAAACACTACACTAGAAGAATTACACAATGCTATAAAGGAACAGAGACAGAGAAGTAAACAGATGGACATCCAAATTAGTGAGCTTGAAATGCAACCTATGGGCTCCAATCTAAGAGAAGAATGAATACAAAAAAAATTCAAAAGAAACTGAGACAAGTGGTAGACTGGGTAGATGAGAGAAACGAATTCATAAGCACACTTATGTTTATAAGGGAGAGGTCCATAAACAAAAACAACTGTGTATTTAAGAGAGATGACTATATACAAGAGCAACTGTACATCAAGAAAATATCCCAGCTCAGTCCAGTTCAAGGTCATAAGTTTGACACCATTTCATGAGCCCTCTTTAGGCTCATGAAGCACATGCAGTGACACCAGCACTAGCACAGGCCAGTGGGTATAAAGTCTTGTGTATCCAGTGGTGGTAGAAGCATCTCACCACTGACTTTGGCCTCTCTCTGACTTCTTGAGCATCTCAGCCCTGATAGGGATCTCTACATGGCTTTTCTGGCATCAGAGTTCTGGTTCCTTCAGGGTAAGCCCATGTGGCTTCTCCTCCGGGATGTCTCACAGGAAGTTAGTCAAGTGTCTTGTCAGTAGAGCTTCTCCAAGGGACTGAGTCATGAGTCTCTCAATTCCAAGGGGGAAATAAGCCAGATTTCTCAGAATTCTCAGGAGAACACCATGTCCACACTGAGGTTTGATTGGCTAACTCCAGATTGACAGGCATAGGCTCCACCCCTAGACTCCCAATTCTGAAATTGACTTAAGATTACATGATTGCCACAACATGGCTGAAAAAAATGTGCAATACAGTCAAATGTGAAAAACTATGTTTTATAGCAATTTCAGAAGATGATAAAACAAAAATCCACACAGAGAAAAGTCCAAAAACTCCTGCTAGAAAACCTGAACTAGCCTCAATCAGGAGAGATCCCCCAAATAAAAACTCCATGACATATTTAAGTCAGGATGTCTAATGTCAACAAAAAGTAAAAATTCTAAGAGTAACCAGAGAAAAAAATAATTACATAGAAATAATTGCATACATATAGCAATTAGAACAACAGCAGATTTATCTTCTTACATCCAGTCAAGAAGGCAATGGAATGACACAAAGATTCCTGAAAGGAAAAGAAGGCAAAACAAAACAAAAACTATCAATCTAAACCCTTGTATGCAGCAAAAATCAATTAAATATATTTTAGTAATGAAAATATTCTTAGACAAAGAGAGATTGAAGGACTTCATGAAAACAAAACCACCACTACACAAAATGTATTCAATGAAATACTATGGGCATAAAGATTAATAGCAAAACACAAACCTTAAACTAACATACACTTCCTCAAAAAACACATCACACCCAGTGCAATACCCAAAGCAATGAAGTAATACATGAAGAACAAAGAAACTAAGCACAGCACACATGCACACACACACACACAACATACACAAAGCAAAGTGACAGTAATGAATCATATATATAAATAATCTAACTGAAAGTTAATGGTCTTAATGCACTCATAAAGAGGCCGAGATAAGCAGAATGGATAAGAAAACACAATCTATCAATATGCTGCCTAAAAGAAACACAACTAAGGAAAACAGACATGAACAAACTAAATATCACAAGTTGGACATGAATGCACCAAGCACATAGCAACCAAAAGAAAACAAACATAGCAAAATCAATCTCTTTGAAAATAAAATTCAAGTCTATCAAAAGAATAAGAGACAAGAATACACAACACAATGATTAAGTGAACAATAGCCCAATAAGACATAATTATTAAAGAAAACACATATGCAACCTTCTTGACCCTCAAAACACATCAATCAAATCCTCAAATAGTTGAAAAAGGATATAGATACCTTGATAATAAGAGGCTTCAAGGCTTCCACTCTCAAGGTTAGACAGAAGATCAAGAAAGAAACTCAATAATTCCTTATGTGCATGCCACCATTTAGACTTCTATCAGTGTCCTTTGCCTCTGAGATCTTTCCTCTATTTCTTTTTCTTTTCCTCTTCTCCCATCATTTTTCACCCTTCATTTGGATTTCAGTGCTTCCTTTCAGTTACATTTTCCTTGATCAAACCCTACCAGGCCTCCTACACCCAGCTCATTATGGATTTTGGGTCACTTGTTGCTCCCTTCTCCCTGGATTCAACATTCACTACCTTTCCCCTACCTCACCTTCTCCCATGGCCCTCCAGAACTGTTGCTCCATTGTTTTCTCCTCCAGATTGTTTATCCCACCTGCCTTATTTAGACAGAGTTGCTGAGATACTAAAGTATACGAAAAACAAGACAGAATAATGCAACAAAAGAAAACAATGCAACAACAACAACAACAAAAAAAAGTCTGTAAATATTTCCACTTTGTTTGCTGAACTTTACAAATATTTTCCAGTTGCATCTGATGGGGTGCCAAGCCCTGCCACAAAATCTATTTTGTTTATTCCCTGGGGACTTAATTGCTCTATTCCCCTTGCTGTTCTGTTGCAAACCCTTAGAGTTTTGCCTCGATGTATGTGGTATATGGGGAAATAGATCTATCTTCATATATTTATAAGTATAATATTAAGGTAGCAGATGGACATTGAACCTCTATTCAAGTACTCCCTCGATGCAAGAACACTTTGTTCTATTTAGCTGGCATTCCATGATGCTCATCTTCCTGATAGAATTGCTAAAGATAGCATGGGTACATAAGCAAATATGGTGAAAAAAGCTAATAATGCCCAGCTATCAAAAGATATGCTGTCTGGGGTCTTGAAGGCTTGAAGATAAGCAAGAGGTCACTCAGCTGAGAGGCACCAAAGCCCCCATGAAAGAAGCACACCAGCCTGTGTAATCATAAGGTTTTGATAGGATTAGGTGTCAGGCAGCAAAGATAAAAAAAATCATATCTTTGTGAATGAGGGGGAGTGCAGAGTGGACACCCAAAGGCCATCTGTAGGCAACTGGACATTCCCATACAGAAGGCTTATGGGGAGGAGACAAGCCAGGTAAGGTTCAGCATAGCCATGCTGAAGCATACAACTTTCCTCTAGTTATTTAATGCTTCCCCCCACCCCACTTTCATGATCCCAATGCTACCTTACAAATCCGGCTTGCCAAGGATGTACACTGGTACAGACAAAAACTGAAAACACAAGGAATTCAGGACACATAAACCCCTCTGGACCAATAATGAGATTAACGATATCAGGAGGTTAAGGGGAAGGTTAGTTACAACTTAGTTAGTTAGTGATCACAATGATCTACATATAACCCCCTCCCTGGAGACAGACAATGGAAAAGTGAGGGAGGGGGACATAAATTATCAAGGGTTCTGGAGGGAAGAAGGGTGAGGAAGACAGGGAAAATAATGATGAACCAATATCAAAGAATCCAGTAGATATTAAATGTTTTGAGAATTATGATGACAATAAATGTAAAGATATTCTTGACACAATGGAAATATGCATGGATTATAATAAGAGAGATATGAGCCCCTAATAAAATGTGTTTTTAAAAGAAAGAAACCCAATAAAGACATAAATACACTCAACAATATAATTAAAAAATGACCTCAAAGATATACACAGAAAAGTACATTCAATAAAACATACCAAACTTCTATGGCACGTGGGGCATCTTAAAGTAGAGACTGCATAACAGGCAAAAAAGAAAAAAAAACCTCAGTAACAAAAAACAATGCTACAATCTATCACACCACAATGCTATAAAACTAACAATCAACAATGAAGCAAGGGAATATTTCAAATCAGGAAAGGTGTGTGCCAAGTTGTGTCTCTCACCATTCTTCAATCTCTGTGTTGAACAATGTATCAGAGAAGCTGGATTAAATGATGAAGAATGTGTACCAAGATTGGAGGATGCTTATTACCAACCTAAGGTAACTCAGATGCAACAATTTTGCTTGCTGAAGGTGAGCAGGACTTTGGACATTTGGTGTCAAAGAAAAAGGACTACAACCTTTGGTGTAGATTACAATTCAATGTGAAGAAGACGCAAATCCTCAAAAGTGGACCAATAGTTAACATCATGATAAACAGAAGAAATTCACAACGAAACCAATTTGTTTTAGAAGAAGTTTGGACTGAGTTCTTTAATCAAAGGCACACATCATGAAACCTCATCTTAACTTTGTATTGTCAGGACACCAACCCCTATAGAAAGACATCATGTAGAGTGGGGTGGAGGCTCGGGCAGTGAGGAGAAGGGCAGCAAAAAGTGGGGAGACTTTCAATGACATGGACTGACCTAGTGGCTGTAGGAATTTTCTCAGTTATGGGAACAATTCTGAGGGTGGTGCTGAACCAGGATATGCATTGTTCTAGTGTGCATCGATTTGCTATGGGTCAGAAACAACTTGATGACCCCTTAAAAAATACCTAAAACAAAGCATTAGAACGTAGCAAAGATGTGTAGAGTGTTGTGGTAAGAATGGCTGATTCTGGAATAGGGTATAAAGAGATTGACGGCCTGTACCTTGTGACAATCACACCTGTGCTGATGTGCAATCAGACTGTTCTCCCTTCTATAGCCAAAGGAAGTCAGAGATGGTCTCAGCTATTGTCTCACATGCCAGCGACAACAGAAATAAACATAGCCAGGACCAGCGCCTTTCACACAATTGTTTTTCTTCATTCCATTGTGTCAACCATTGTGTCAATCCATCTTACTGAAGGGCTTCCTCTTTACTGCTCACCTACTTTTCTCAGCATCCTGCTCTTTTCTAAGCTTTGTTCTCTTTGGTTAACATTTCCAAAGCACAGGAGAGGACCTCTTCCAGTGCTTGCTCCTAAAGAGCATTATGATTGTACTCTTTCAATGACAGATTTATTTGTTCTTCCATTACTCCACAGTAAATTTAATATTCTTTACCAAGACCATAATGTGAATGCATCAATTCTTCTGAAGTCTTCCTTATTCATAATTCATTTTACATAAATATTGTAAATACCTAGACTTGGTTTAGATTCACCTTACCTTCAAAGAACTCTTATGAAACACATTTGTCTAATACAATGTGTCACTTAATTTCTTGACTCCTGGATGTGCTCACTCATCTATAACAAGAAAATTGGAAGACAATCGCTCAGATAATCTACTGGAAAAGGTCCATATTTTTGCCCACTCCAAAAATTATGAAGTAACAGAATGTGTAAATCTTTAAGCAATATAAATAATGTCACATTCTAGTAATATTTTCCTGAAGGCATGTCAAAAATCCTTGATAAGGTACATAAAAAAGCAAGTATAAGATATTTAAGCTATACTCAAAGGAGCACCATAACTGAGGGATAGTACAGAAAATATCAGATGGATAGTCACTGAAAGTCTAAGACACAAAAATGTTCACTTTTTTATGGTAAGGGATTTGACTACATGGATTATTACACATTATGGATAATATTTGAAAGGATGACAATTTCAGAACATTTCTTTTTGCTCATGTCTGCACATGGAGTATGAAGTGATCTCAGAATATAGCAAGGAGATCCTGAGCGATTTAAAATCAGAGAGGGTGGATTCCAGGGTTCCATTATTTCCTCACATTTATCCAACGTGTGTACTTAAAGAGCAATCAAAGCATTGACTATTTGAAGAAAACGATGCTATCAGCTTTAGAATAGGGCTCTTCTGGAAATGCAGCAGCCTTACTTTATGAAAGGGAAGATGATGCAAAGCCATTGCAGTTATAAATTAAGAAGAACACTTCCCAGAATAAAAAGTTAGGGTTAACAAAAGAATAATCTACACAACTACAAGAAACAGAGAAAATATTGAAGTCATATCTTTCATTCTACTTGCATTCCTTATTAATGGCTATGAAAGGAGCATGATGGCATCAATATCTATATTGCATTGAGCAAACTTGTAGTAAAAAGATCTCTTCAACATGTTAAAAAGTAAAAATGTCACATTGTAGAGTAAGTTAAGCCTTACTGAAGTCAGTCTTTACAATTTCTCATATCTATGTGAAAACTTGACACTAAATAAAAATGACATTGAAAAAAGGCCAAATTATGGTTCTGGTGAAGAATAATGAACTTCCAGAGTGAGAGACAAATCTATCATGGAGAAGCATAGCGAGAATGCCCCACAGAATGAAGACAGGACAAATCATCATTATGCTAGTGAAGGTAGTCAGTGTGATCAGGTCAGTGTAGTATCTATATAATTTATTGTAAATGTGATATATAAGTGTTGAGGTGGGGTCTAACCTGGGAATCAGGTCACAGCCTGATAAAGCCTCCTTGTGGGAGAGGCCTTCTCTCGAGGATTCTTGGAACTTCCTCTCTCTCTGCCTTCATCTTTCTATTGACAAGCCAGAAAGAGACTTGCTAAAGTGTTACATCACCTTCCTCTTAAAGAGCCACACTCTGAGAGCTGGCACAGCCACATGGAGAAACATCCCATTGCTGAGATGCTACCACTGCCATTGAATCCACAAGGCTTTTCACCCACCTGATTTTGCATTGTTGCATGAGTCTGGGGGAGAATTTATGGACTAGCATTGAAGTTATAACTTAATACCAGACTTTAAGGACTTGATCTAAACTGGGAAGGAACGTTTTCTCAAAACAGGAGGAGGTACACAAAATATATTGCATTTTTTTCCCTCAAAGCTATGTATTTATTTCTTTTTTCCAAATCAACATTATCACCTTCAAAGAACTCACTATTACACTATTTGTCAAATCTTTGATTCCATTCTTGGAAACATTTTTTAAACTCACCTATTTGGATGTTGACAGCCTCTCCCTAGTTTTTTCTCTTTACTTCTTTTACTTCAGCAACTGCTGTCCTTTAACGACCTTCTTCATTTACAGAAACAATAAGAAGTCACCTATAACTAGATCAGATGAGTAAGTTTCATGGGACAAGAGAGGCATGCTGTTTTGCAGTTTTCTTGTCTATTGCAAACCTGGTGCACTGAGATGGCTGTGTAAGCAGGTGCACTGCCATGGTGGTTAAACTAGTCCCCATCTGCCATAAATAATACCTTTTTTGTGGCACGATCTTTTTAAGACCCCTAAATGTAGAAACCTTGATTAACAATCTGACCTGGTGGAACAAATTCCCAATCCACTGTCCTTCAAGCATCAAAAAAACCCAGCAACAATGAAAATGTGCATTGTCCTGATCTTTGATTTCACTCAGTGAGCTTTTTGGATGTGAGGTCATGATGGTGTCTTCCACTGGCTTGACTGATATTTGCTTTCAGGATTGTAAGAATAGCACCATATCTCATCACCTGAAATGACATTGAGGTAAAGTCTCAGTCACTGTTTTCAAAGCACTGCATGTTCCCAGTCAATATCCCGGTCGGTCAGAACTCGAAGCACAAGTTTAACAGAAAACTTTTTCATTATCCCAAATCTATTAAAATTCACTGAACTGAACTCCAAGATGCTCCAGATAACTTCCCCATCTGTGCAGTGGTCCATTCTGTCTTTGAGCATAAGTGCCTGAATGTTGTTGACATTTTCATGCATTCAGGAAGTTGACACACACCCAAAATGTGATTTGTCATCTACTGACCTTTCACTTTGTTTGAAATGAGAAAACCACTCATACCCTTGTATTTTCCCTATACTTCTGTATTTGTAAACTGTGTTCAACATCGCAACAGTTTCTGAGACATTTTCCCCAAGCAGGAAAATAAATTTGGCAGCTATAAATTGTTCTCTGAAAGCATCATCACTAAAAACAAGGTTTGAGTGAAGTTGCTTTTACAACAAAATTCACTGAGAGCAGAGAGAACCTTCATAGGTGATGGCACTGACACAGAGAGTTGCCTGATGCTCTCTCAGGAGGAAAAACATATGTAGTAGCAGAGTTTTCTCCACTTTTGTTTGGGGGATATGTTCATGTACAATTAGTATTTGATGTAATACAAAACTCTCTCTCTTGCACATATATGAGTGTCTCTTGATCTGTTTCTCTAGTCAACCCAATCTAATTTCCCACAGTCAGGGAAAATGAGCAAGATGTCACTCCCCAGCCACCCACTGCAATGGAAGTGCACAGTGCCTATCATAATGCGCTTAATCATAGCAAGAGTTATAAGGAGAGTTTTAGTTTATTTACTCATAAGGTCAGTGTGGTTGAACAAAATGCAAACTCAACCAATAACAAGAGCAATAATAAAAAAATAAGTATTGAAAGTCTTTTATTCAAAAGCTATTGCTATTTTTCAGACATCATCACGATAGCATTAAAATAAGCTGCAAGTTTTAACCGTGACTTGAATATGCCTCAAGGCAGATCTATTATCAGATAAGGAAAATAACTTGTTGTAAGCCATAGATATATCTAAATACAACAATGTTTTGTTAAGGTCATAATTATAACTGCAGGTGAACTAATATCGATTATTTTAAATGATCGGTCCAAGTTAAAACCTCCAGCAGACTTCTTCTTTCTCTTCATCCCTACCTCAAGCATGAGAACTATTTTCTGATCATGTATGGAGGACTAAAACAAAAAAAGAACTCCCTTCCAAATGGTCAGATATGATTCATGGTGACCATCTAGAGCAGAGTAGAGCTGTCTTTGTGGGCTTCTGACAGTATAACTCTTCATGGGAACAGAAAGTCTTAACTTTCTACCTCAAAGTGGCTAGTGGCTTGGAGGGACTGATGGCTTTAAACTGCTTAACAGCCCTATATATAGCCATGATACTACCAGGGCTCTGTTAAAAAATGTAAGAATTGCCATCATTTTTAAAGCATTTTTACTTGAGCCCTCACTGTAAGTGTTTCTTTAAAATCATTTTATTGGGGACTCTTATAACTTCTATAATGATCAATACATATGTCAATTGTATGCAGAACACATTTGCACAATTGTTGCCATCATTATTCTCGAAACATTCACCTTCTATGTAGGTCCCCTATTGCCAATCTTTTAATTAAACAGTTGAGTTCCAGTCTTTCGGTTAACAAGTGAGCACTGAATAAATGCCTTATCAGGGTTCTCTAGGTATTTACAGTGTTTGGATGAATGCATGATACATTTTCTATAAAACTCAATAAGGTATATTACTAATATTGTTATTGATGTAAACATTAATAAGATATAATGAAGATGTAATGAAAATGCTGATTTCTGTTTCTGCATCTCTTTTTTTACTTAAAAAAAACATTTTATTGGGGGCTCATACATCACTTTTCACAATACATAAGTACATCTACTGTGCCAAGCACCATCACATGTCTGCTGCTGTCATCATTCTCCAAATATCTTCTTTTCCACTTGAGCCTCTGACATCAACTTCCCATTCTTTCTCCTCCATCTTTCTTCCCCCATCCACTCCAACTCTCAATACTTTATAAATCATTGTTGCTTTTTCATATTTTACACTGCCCAACACACACACACACACACACACACACACCTGCCCACTCCTCCAATGTCTATCCTCTTGATAAGTTATGTGTAGATACTTACAGTTGGCTCCCCCATCTCAACCCCACCTTCCTTTCTCCCATTCAGTAGTTCCATGCTTTCAACTGGCCCCAAGGGGTTCATCTGTCCTGGGTTCCCTGTTTTTCCATTTCCCATCTCTATCAGTGTACCTCCTCTAGTCTAGCTGGATTTACAAGGTAGAATTGGAACCATGGTAATTGGAGGAGGAAGCCTTCCACAAGTACAGGAAAGTTTTATGCTTCATCGCCTCCTCACTGCACCTTGACTGACCTGTATCCTCCCCACGACTCAATTGTCCACAAGTGGGTCCTAGGTCCCAACACTGCTCTCCCCCTCATTAGTAGTGATGTTATTCTTGCTCTTTGATGCTTGATATCTGTTCCCTTTGACCCCTTGTGATCACATAGGCTAGTGTGTTTCTTCCATGTGGGCTTTGCTACTTCTGGGCTAGATGGCCACTTGTTCACCTTCAAGACTTTAAGATCCCAGCTACTTTACTGTTTGGTGGCTTGACGCCCTTGGATTCCTCAGCTCTGGCTGCCTCTACATCCCTTTGTCTTCAGCAATCATGTCAGGAGGCTGGGCTCATAATGGTATGATTTTTGTTCTTTGATGTCTGATATCTGTTCTTTCCACACCTCATGTTCACACAGGCTGGTGTGCTTCTTCTATGGTAGGCTTTATTGTTCCTGGGCAATATGACCATTTGTTCACCGTCAAGCTTTTAAGTCCTCAGACATTAGATCTTTTGATAGCCAGGTACCATCAGCTATCTTCACCACCCTTGCTCATTCCCCTACATATCCACAGTGATACATTTTTCTTCTGTTTGATACCTGAGACCTCATCCTTTCGAAACCTCATGGTCACACTGGCTTGTGTGCTTCTTTTTTGTGGGCTTGGATACCTCTCAGCTAGATGAATGTTTGTCTATCTTCATGCTTTGAGACCCAAGACTCTACATCCTTTAATAGGTTGGCACTATCAGTTTTCTTCACCACCTTTGCTTATGGATCTATTTGACTTCAGTGTTTGTGTTGGGCCAGTGAGCATCATGGACCAGATTAATAGATTAAAATGTTCTTGCATTGAGGGAGTCCCCGGGTGGCAGCCCAAGGTCCAGCTTCTACCTTAGTACTAACCCTATACATATATGTACCTGAATTTATTCCCTTCTTATAATGTATGATTATATTTGCATATGTACATGTTTGTGTTTAGACCTCTGCAAGTGTTCTTTGCCTTCCAGTTCCTTCTTCTATTTCATTCTGCCTGCCTCCTGTCCCACTGTCATACTCAGCCTTCATTTGAGTTTCAGTACTTCCTCTCTGTTATATTGTCCTTACTTAAGCTTTACCAGACCTCCCATACCCTCCTCACCATTGATTCTAGACCACTTGTTGTTTTCCCCAACCCTGAGCCTGTTCGTGGCCCTCTTCCTCTCCCCCCTTCCCCACCTCCCCAAAGAACTATTGGCCCAGTCATTGTCACCTCCTGACTGCCCATCCAGCAGTGCTTCCTTCTTGATTCAGTCCATTTTGTGGGCTTAGATCACATTTCTTCTCTACCATATAACCCCCAAAATATCCTCTGTCAATGTCTGCTTCCATAGGGAGACAGTATGACAAGTCCTTTTGTTGTTTACTCAAGTTCCCCTGTGGAATAGTTTCCTGCAGGGGCATAATCTTCAGGGATTAGACCAGCGTGGGGATCAGATCAGCTCTCTTTCTCTGTCTCCACCTGTCTCCATGTGGTGTGACATTCTGGTTCCTCCTCCAACCTGTGCTCTGCCATACCCACTTCCAGGAAGAAAGTCAGTCTGACTCTGATTGTGGCCAGCCCCGTAGAACTCTCTTTTCATGCCTCCCTATGTCCACACTGTCTTCACGGTTGGATGCTCATGGTAGGATCTGCATGCCTAATCCAGCTTCTGTGGACATAAGACCTGTACGCTCCTCCTGGGTGGGTTAGTGCCTGCTCACTCTATTATCCTTTTACTTTTACCCCCCCCTTTTCTCCCTCCCCCCTCCATCCTTCTCCCTTACTCTGCTGTACCCAACATGTACCTCTCTGGGTTTGCTCCCACCACCTCCCCTTTCCCTAAATCTCTATCCAACTGTTATGTTATAGAAGGCTTCTCTTCTATACGTACCTTGCTGATTGCACTTATCTCAGTGGACTCATGCTGCATTTCTCCTTTTGTGATTGATTGACTTTGCTCATCATCATTTCCTCCAGCTCCTCCCATGAGGAGCCATGTTTCATGTGTTCATCAGTGCTTTTGAGTGAAGCATAGCACTTCAATGTTGATCCACTCATCTAAAGATGGAAATTTAGATCGTTTCCAATTCTGTTAGATAGTGAATTGCAACAAACATTGGTGTGCATGCCACTCGCCGTGGTTTATTATTTACCTTTTCTGGTTATATACCCAGCAGAGGAATAGTTGGGTCATAAGGTTGTATTTTACATTTCAATTGGTTCTCCATCAAGTTCTGACACTGCTTTCACTGATGGCTTCAGTGTAGTTTACACTTCTTTCTTCAATGCTCTGTGTTCTTGGTAATATGCTATATTTTGAAATGCTTGAATCATTAATTGTTTTTTGTGTATGTATCTATTTCCTTCAATCTTCTTCTGAAACTTCCTATACCTCTCAATATGTTGCCCATTGCTCTCATACTACCATAATGTCAATTCTGACTCATGTTGACTGTCACAGGATGGAGCAGTATCAGTCCTGTGTGTTTCTATCATTGCAACTGTTTACAAGATTTCAAAGTCTGATCTGTTTCCCAATGAGTGGTAGATGGTTTCAAAATACTAATTTTGAGGTTTCTGGGTAACTCATGCCCCACTGAACCACCAGAACTCTTATAGATGTTTGCATTATGGCATATGGAGACCTGAAATTTTCTTTGTTTCTTTCAGCTAGAGTTATGGTGAGAATGTCCTTTCCCTTCATTTTTCTAGATCTAGACATTTGAAAATATTGTTATAATGCTTCGTTTGTCTTCTTGAGGTATCTTTTGACATTTTTAACTCAATTATTTTTTCATCATTTCTTCCATTCACATTAGCTACTCTGAATTAAAGAAAAACTAGTTTCATAATATTTTTTTCTGATATCTTCTTTGGTCTTTTCTTTATTTCCTTTTTTAACATCACATTATACTTTTTTAAGATATGATGTTCTTTATGTCATCTCATAGCTCATCACATCTGTGTTAGTCGGGGTTGACTGGAGAAACAAATTCCTTGACACTCCTATGTGTATGAGAAAGAACTTTATAAAAAGAGAAATTGTATATTAAGAAAAATTCCACCTTTGTCCAGATCAAGTCTATAAGTCCATTATTAGCCCATATATCTGAAATCAGTCTATCAATTCCCCTTCAAACTTGCACAGTAGATGATGCAATGATGCAGGAATATCACAGACCAGTGAGTGGAAAATCTTGTGGACCCAATGGCAGTAGAAGAACCTCAGTGATGGCATGGATTTCCATGTGGCTCCTCCAGCTCCAGTGCCCTGGCTCCATCAGTGTTACTGAATGTGGTTTATCAATAGGATTGCCTTACCAGGAGAGTGTATCCCAACTCCCAGGAGGAAAACAGGAGCTCTCAGAATCCTTAGGAGAAGTCATGTACCCACAGTGGCCTCATTTCCTGTGACGTGGTGTATAGGCTAGTGTTCAAAGTGTCAAATTTGTTCTTGAGATAGTCTCAAAATTCTATGGACTATACACTTTAGTTTCCAATTGGGTAATCATGTACAGGCTTGTTTTAATTTTCCTCATTTTTGATCAGTAATTCCATATGAAGACTTGACAGACACTTGCACAGTCATCCTCACTTGGGATATGATATTAATCATAATATTAAAGGTATTAAATATTAAATTTATTTTAAAAAATATTGAAGGTATTCAATTATTTTCATCAATGACATTGATGCATATTTTTGAGTAATAGTTGCATTCAATAGATTTTGTTGTAGTCATATAGTTACATCTTATCACTAGTGATGTTACACTTCCACATAGAACTTGAAATCCTTTTTGATGGTGGCTGATACATAATTTCTCTTAAATTTATCCTTGCTTACTGTAAGTGTGTGATGGGTAGGTTTGTTATACCAACATGGCCACAGAAGATTGGTGGATCTGTTGTGACGGCACAGCCAATGAACACGCGGGATGAATTGAAAGGCAGATATAGGAAGGGCTTCGCAAGTCCTGCTCTCTCTCTCTCTGTTCTTTCCTGATCTTCGGACCAGAGAGCTGCCTTGTTCAACCAGTGCCTCGACCTCCAAGCAACACTACCTGAGGGACACCTAATCGTGGACTGTGTTACTGTGAGTTGAAGATCCTTCAAGCCCTACTTCGCCACTCTTCTGGGATATACATCTCTTGAGCTGGGGACTGTTGGACTCTGTTATCTGGCTGACTGTTGGTGACAGTTGGTGACTGTTGGTGACTGTTGCTCTGCCGTTTGCTGCCTGTAATCAGATAGCCTGGATTGCTCTACAGAGGACTATTCAGTGGCCCTCAAGAATTGAAGGACTGCTAGTCTTCTAGTTGCCTCACGCAAGTGAGTTGCACCGAGCAATCTCTACTGCTTTATAGTTAACTTGTTATCTTTTTATATTGTATATCTTTCTCAGTATATAAATATATAAAAAGGCATTACTAGTGTCCTGAATTTTATTTCTCTAAGAGAACCCTGCCTGACACAAAGTGATAATATATTCTGATTCAAAATGTCCAATATGACTCCATTCAGCAAATTTAATTCAGCAAAGGGTAATTCATGAAGACTATTTTATATGAAACAATATTGCTACTCATGTTTACTAAAAAAGGTGTGTAGCTTGATAAACTTTGAAGTTGCCTTCCTAATCAGCAATTGAAGGGTGCTCCAAAATATCCATCAAGAAAGCAATGCCATTTATAACTGCCAAACAAAAGATTAAATACTTAGTAATAAAGCAGATAATTAACCAAAGAATAAAAACAAAAAATGTACAAAGATAGCTACAGAACATAACTACAAAAATCCCAAAGAAACCTACACAAATAAAATAATACTCCATATTCATAGATAGGAAGATTTCATACTGTGAAAATGCCAGTTATATTTAATGCAATGTACAATTGCAACACAATACTGATCCAAATACTAACTTCATTATTTAAAGAATTGGAAAAACTTATTACCAACTTCATATAGGGTTGGAAGAGGGACAGAATAAGCAAAGAACTTCCCACAAAGAAGAACAAAGTAGAGAGTCTTGTGCTTTCAGACCTGAAAACATACTGCCCAGCTTCAGTAATAAGAACAGCCTGCTATCGGTACAAGGATAAATATATAGATCAAGGAAACAGGACAGAAAACCTAGAAATAGAAGCAATTATCTACATGCCACTGTTTTTCAACAAAAAGGCCAAAAAAATCAAACAGGAAAGGGAAGCCTCACTAACAAATTATTCTGGAAAATTGAATGTCCATCTGTAGAAAAATAAAGCAAGATTTATATCTCACTCCATGCACAAAAAGTTGCTCAAATGCACAGGAGATCTAAATGTAAACCTCAATGCTTTAAGCATCATCAATAGGAAAATTAGGAAGACTTTAAGAACACTATTACAGGACATATACCATATATAAAAGAGAAGCATGGATAGTGGAAGACAAAATAGATGATCTGGTCTTACTAAAACTAAAAGACATGTATATCAAAACGTTTCATCAAAATAGCAAAATAAGAGTCCATGATTGGCAAATAAACTTTAGCAATAACATGATGGTCTAAGGATAATTACTAATATCCACAACACAATAATAATAATAATAGTAATAATAATAGTATAAAAAGGTAAATTGAAAGGTCTGCAAAGGACATGAATTAACAATTCAAAAGGGGCAACTATTGAATGGTTAAATAGACAAGAGCAAATGGTCATAATTATTAAACATCTGGGAGAGACAAATCAAAGTAAAAGTGAAACATTTGGGCGATTACTTAATTTCGTGTCATCTTGATAAATATGTAGAAGGGTGGGGTCTAGTATGTCAATTAGATCACAATCTAATTGCTGTCACCTTGTGGATATGTCCTACCAATGAGGACTCTGGCAACATCCTCTTCTTTCTCCCTGGGAACCTTCTGGGCCACCATCTCTCTCTGCTATACATTCCTGTTGATATGCTACATGGAGTCAGACTGCTAGCAGCCAGAGCTCTGCAGATGCATCCACTGCCATTGTGTACATAGGCCCGTAATCTTTCTGAATTCAGTATCATTGCATGTGTTGCACGAATCTGAAGGGAGCTTTATGGGATAATATAGTATTTATGGACTAATATCAAACATATGGACTTGATCTGGACTGGGCTGGGAAGTTTTATTCATGTATCCTTCTTGATATAAATTTCTCTCTAACACAT
>PVJH01031572.1:0-23586 GCA_004026705.1 Nesogale talazaci
TTCAAGTACAACTAACATGCTTACAACCACTGCACAAGCAAGCGCACAGGGGAATTCCTTTAGCACTGGAACCGTTCACCAACAAAACCTCACGCATAGGACCCTGCCGGGGCTGGCAAATCTCTCTGCCGAAATTTCTCCCACATGGATTTTCTGAACACCGGCCAGGTGGTGCGGTCTCTGGGCCTCCAGCTCCGGTTATCTGGATGAAGAGGCAGTGAAGTCTGACACAGCTGTTCTTCAGGCTCCCAGAGGCTGCAGTCTTGCAGCCCTTGAGGTTCCTAACCCCAACTTCGAAGGGTATTATTTTAGGGAGACTGTGGTGGAGTAAGTGCTAGCAGTGCAGTGGGAGAGGGGCTTGGCTGCCATCCAGAAGATCAGCCACTGAAACCGTAGCAGCTGCTCCACGGAGGGAAAGAGTGGCAGCCGTGTGGCAGCCTGCTGGTGTCAAGGCTGACCGCCAAGGAAACTCCTGGAACGGGGCTACTCTGTCCTCTAGGTTTGCTGAGAGTCAGAATCAATTCGAGGGCAGCAGGTATGGGTTGGGTTGTGGCTAAGAACGTGGGCCATGGTCTCCAAGGCTTCGGGCGTCAGACCCCGCCTCTCCCCTTGGCCAGCTGTCTGAAACTGAGACAAAGCTACAAACTTATCCTTTTGGAGCCTGAGCTTGGTCTGGAAAAGGGAAGTTCTAAAAGCTTCACCTCACAGGGTAACTGTGAGGATGACGGGGGCTTGTACGGGGACAGTGTTAGGATAGCCTAGCTCCACAGAGTTGCATGAGTGTTGGTTATCGCTACTTACGGGGAATGTGGGTTCCTAAAACCCTCTAGAAATGTCGGATGACAACTGTATGTTGTTACTCTCCCCGCAAAACAGACCTCAGCCCTTGGGCAGTGCAACATGGCAACTTGTGTGTTATATACTTTAGTGGATTCCCTGTTTTCACTTTAAGGGCAGGCTACATTTCATCCTATTTCCTTGGTAACCGGTACGAGCTGTCACAGATACAGAGAGAGACATGAGATCAGACCCCTGCCACCAGAGACCCTAGTCAAGACCTGACCTCCGGAGATGATAAGCAAATGCAATACAAAAGCTTTTCCTGGACGGCTCGGCAAGCATCAGTGGATGGCTCATTGACTGAAACAGACTTGGAAACTAGCTAGTTTAAACAGATTTGGCAGGACAAGGCAATTCGAGAAGTCTTTCTACTAGGGTTCCAGTTCATACATGCCTGAGTTTATTCCGAAGGAAACGTGCTTAAACAAATCTCCGCCACAAGTGGAGGGCTATAGTTAAGTTCTCTCAGTAATAAACTTGTCTTAATCGCATTAAGTTTTTTAAAAAGTCACATCAAAACACTGGCTTTCAAGATCGGCTGGGCCAGCTGAGTTCAAGGCTGAGCGATCAGCTCAGATGGTTCCAGACTGTCTTTTGGCTTCTCAAGATTTCACTATCTTGATAGACTTTCTCAAAGGACACAGGACAATCAAAGGGTTGTTTAAGAAAGTTTTAGAAAATTAAAAAACTGCACATGGGTGACAAAAATGTCAGGAAAACTATGCCAAGGAGTTTTCCACCAAGACATTGAACCTGCTCAGTTTGAGGGTGAAGAGGAAACTGGACCCGTCCACCCGACAGCCCTGACACTGCCTTTTCACACTTCAGACTTGAGGGACCCTGTAAAAGGAATGCCTCTGGACTCCCTCCAGAATGCCCAAACTGTCTTTTTGTCTTGGGGTCAATTGAAGAATTCTTCAGGGAAGGGTTAGAGAGGTCAATGTCTACAGAGAAGGTATGTCAACAAACAACAGCTTCACATTTTCATGTTTTTTTCTATTGGATAGGTTTCTACAACTACGTAGCAGTCACATTTTATTTATCCTCGTCTCAGAGAATATTCCTTTTTCTTGCAAAAGTAATGACACAGAAATTGAGAGCAGGGTCCATGTTTTATACATCACTACAGTGCTCACTGAGTTCACCTCAATGCTTTCCGTGGCCCCGTGCTGCAGAGGGAAAGGTAAGAGAGTCCTGTGAGCTGTGCTGCTTTCCCCTGAGCCCTTCCACTCCGTGCTTTACACGTCTGTCTGATTAGACCTGGATTCCAGCAGTGGGGCACCAATGGACAGCTCAGTGCGCTCATCGGTATTGACCCTAATCATTTTAACACTGGCGACTAGGGCAAAGGACATCTATTACCGTGCAAACAGGAGAGCATGCTAGCTGGTATGAACGGCAGCTGTGAGTCTGTCACTTAATCCGCTTATACTGCACCTTGTCGCTGACTCTCCGTCTTGGACAGCTGTTTCTGGAATCATACAGCTAAGTGGACCAGTGTAGAGCCTTGGTGGTGCAGTGGGTTACTTATTTGGCTGCTAACCACACGGTCCACATTTTGAAACCACCAGCCATTCTGTGGGAGAAAGACAAGGCTTTCTACTCCCATAAAGAATGCAATCTCGGGCTGTGCCCCAGTGGCGTAAGTGGTTGAGTACGGGACTGCGGCCCGAGGGCTTGGCGGTTCAAATCCAGCGGCGGCTCTTGGGAGCGGCACTGGGTAGCGTCCACGACCACCACAGACAGTGATGGCCCTCCCCACCCCACGCCCCCCAAAAAAAAGAATACAATCTCTGAAATCCACAGGGTCAGTTCTACCCTGTCCTAGAGGGTCTAAATGAGTCTACAACTGACTCAGTGGCAAGCTTTGGTGAGTCCGTGGAGAAACATAAGGCATCTGAGGAGAGATGGCTTCAAGGCTTGGTCCATCACCAATGAGCACATTCCCTGGACAAGTCATTCCCAGCCCTCTCCTCTGTACAACCAAGGGCTCAGCCTGACTCTGCAGGTCCTCCCTGGGTTGGGCTGGGATTCAAAGATTTCTTCACACACCCAAGCAGAGCGATTCCCTGTGGCCAGGGCAGTATCAGATACCTTCTGCCACGAGATGAGTGTTATATACAGCAACAACTGCTGCACTGTCTATATGTAGTTTTCAAACATTTTTAAAGTTTCCAATAGGTCCAGCAGCTCCAGTGATTCACCTTGATTCGCGTAGCCAGCGGGTCGGTGCAGTCGTCAAAGCGGATGCAGTAGCCCACCTCGTGGCCCAGCACGGCGCCCCTTTCCTCCGCAACTCTCCCTGCAACCTTGGGGAAGAAAGATGGTGCTGAAAACACAGGGGGAGATCACTGCACACACACACACACACACACACACACACACACACACACACACTGCAGCACACCTAAAGGTTGCATGTGTTTTCAATGGTCTTTGAACACAGTGAAAATAAGGGAGAAGATTTTATTAGAGAACAAGTATGACAACCTTTACAATTTATGAATTGATATACCGGTAATTGTGATCTTCATTCTCTCATGAATTTGGGGCAACTTCACAAGAACACACGCCACATAAATGGCATCAGGTAAAGATGTTACAGACCCAGGTCAAGAGAATGATATATGGCACCTGAGAGAACAAAGCCACCGAGAAAATCAAAGTTATGTAGGCCAAGCCATATGCCCAGTGGGGTTTCCTGGTGGCCAAAGCGAAAAGGGAAGCAAGATTCACCCTGCAGCTGAAGAAAAAGGCATGAACCTGGGGTGATTTAACCAGAGGTGACTTTTCACGTCTCCAGCTAAAGTGTCTTCCACGGAACAATGAAGGCAGAACATGAACGATCAAGTGCACTTTCTACTGAAAGACAAAAGGATGATGCCTCGAGATCCGGATAGCTGTAAACAACCTGCATGGTGGTCGCTACCAAAATCATAAAAAGGCAGAAAGACCAGAATGCAGGCTTCCCAAAAGGAAGGGTGCAGGACCCATGGGGTGCAGTGTGAGACGAGTGAATGCGTTTGGGATGAGGAGTGGTCAGGGGTGCTCGGAGACAGAGCTCACTGGCACGACTCTTCTGGCCCCGCAGACCAGGAGCACAGCAGCTCCCTGACAGCGGCTGCCCACACTGGACACACGGGAGCTACTTGCCCCGTGTTTGAGAAACGTAAGAACAGATGAGGATAGGAAGCAGTTTGGTCTAAGGACTTCAAATTACAGATCTGGCTGGCCAAAATAACCAACCATGGAGCAGCTGGCCTATAACTGAAATGACGCTGCATAATCTTTCAAAAGATCTTATGAACAGGAAACCAACCTGCAGCTGCCTGACGCATTTCCCAGTTACCAGCGTTTCACCATGAAAGCTTTGTCACTTCAACCATCACAATCTCAACCCCAGAGATTGTCACACCACACAACCTAGAAAAGGGTACAACATACAACGTGTGCCTAGAGACACTAGGACAGTGGGGGGGTGGGGGGGGGGATTGTGAAAGGAGCATCAAACCCCTCCTGCCCCTAAAAATAGAATAATTTTACAAGTCTGTGGGATAGAATTTAACTTCTCTGTGAGTCATTTGTACACATTTGCCATGAAAAAAATGTGTACCTCACTTTCAAACTAGTATTTTTAAAGTTTTTTACCATTTACAAGCATACTACTTTATTTTGCAAAAGGCTGTATTCTACTAGAGATTTTACTCTACTGTTTAAACCTTACTCCCAATAACTTCATCAGCTGCACAGGAAAAAGACGACCTTTGGACAGAAACAAACACAAACAGGGACTGTGCAAGTTTTCACACACAGGAAATCAACACACAGCCTATAAGGTGGGCGGGATGCCCTTCTTTTGACAAATGTGGGCCCTGAAATCAGAGAGACTTTGGGCCTTGTCCTCAATCATAGGTCACGCCAGGGCCCGTCCTTGAAGTCAGACTCGGACCATGTAAGTCCAACCAACCACACTCATTACTAACTTCCTGGCACAGAGATCAAGCAACAGTTTATACAGCCTGTTCTTAAGAGTTTGAGACCTTTCAGATGTTAACCTGAACACAAAGTTCTTTCTGAGAAGTAAAGTTTCAAACTTGACAGCACTATTAATACCACATGCCTAATTTATACCCTGTCCTTCCAAGTGATGGCTTGTGGTTTCATGGAGGTTGTCCCGGGCTACAAATTTGGAGCTAAATGCACTGTGTTTCAGAGCTGGGATACCAAGCCACAAACAGGGCAAACAGCTCTCATTTCGCAGTAACTGATTCACCTTCCAGGGGCCATAAAGTACTAGCTCTAACCACATGGGCCCAGTTTTTAAGCTCAAGAGATTTGTAAAATGTTTAGCAATGATTTCTAACTTGAAGAGAAAATGGACTTTGGGAGAGGGGTAAAATTACATATTAGTTAAAACTCAGCCCAGAACAAAAGTAACTTCGGGAAGCTGAATTCATTTCTTGTCCCAATAGAGAGGGCAAGATAAAGGCATTTTTGTCCCCACTTCCTTCTAAAAGTGAATTGGAAACAACCAAATGAATTAAAGCATATTCTGAACAAACACCTCTACTCTCATTGAAAGAGAACAAACAGCCATAAGCCTACATAATACCATCAGAAGCCAACCTAACAAATACTACCAAGTCTGCATGCAGCAGGGACCCAGGTCTCCTGACAAGGCAGGCCACACTGGCTGGTTTCCTTACTGTAAGTGCCATCGTGCTGTAAGACAGAGGCAGCAATCCTGGCATTGGAAAGAGAAGTCAGGCATGGCAGTAGTGTTCAAGTCCAGGAGACATAAAAATGTCCCGTGGAAACCCACTTTGACAACAGAGAATCACAGAAGAAGGAAGGTGAAGGAGAAGGCAGACAGGTCAGTTCTGTTGTTTAAAATCCCACACTCCACAGAGAGAACCTAGGTGGAACAGGAGGGATGCCGCAATGGTCAGTTCCCAATCAGAGAGCCCAGAGTGTGCTCCTGAGCCATAAAGTGGCCATCTAAGGTACAACCACTGGTCTCTTCCCATCCAAGTAAAGACACCCAAAGATTCAAGGGAGCAATTATTCCAAAACACTAATGGACCACATGAACCAAAACCTCCATGACCCTGAGACCCAAAGACATGGATGGTGCCCAACTGCCATGACCATTCACTATGCAGGGATCTCAACAGAGGGCTCCAAGCAGAATGGGAAGAAAATATAGAACAATAAATCAAAGTTACAATTTGTTTTTTTAAGTTCAGACTTCCTGGTCTGATAGAGACTAAGAAGAAACTCCTTAATATATATATATATATGTATGTATATATATATATATATATATGAATTGTGACAAGCAATGTACAAGCCCCCCAAAAATGATTTTTTTTAAAAAAGGGAACCCTTCAGACTAGGGCCCTGCACAACCTTCCGTCTGATGGAGAGCTAAAGTCATCTCCAGAGATCACCTCTCTGCTAAACGACAGAGAGACCCATAAAATATGCACTAACACCCGAGGGGAAGGCATTCCTTAGAAAAATCAACTATACATGATCAAAAGGAAAGCATTTGTCCCAGAGTCAAGACCAGAAGGCAGGATGAGAAGGGTAGAACTCCAGACAAACGGAAATGGGGAAGAGGGTGGGTGGGTGGCGGGCAATGGGACGAAGAATGACACATAGCGGGGAGCACAACCAAGGCCCTGGGACACTTGATGAACAAACAAACTGTCAAGGAGAAGCTGTGTGGCTCTGTGAACTTTGTTCTAATGAGAGAAAATAAGATAGACACAGAGAAAAAGGCAAAAACAAGACCTCTCATCACCGGCCCGCCCGGCCCACCCAGGGAAGAATGCCAAGCAGGGGACTGAGAGGCCGAGGGCTCTGAGTTACCAGAGCAGTCTGGCTGCCCATCCTGACCACTCGACTAGAGTCAGTGGCCCCGGTCAAAGTCCCAACACAAAGTTGGCCAGGATAGGAGGGGAAAAGGAAGAAAGAAGCATGAGTGAAAAGTCCTTGCACAAGAGGCCGACGTCTTTCCACGGCTGTCAGATGCAGGAAGGAGGAAAGGAGAGGGGGCTTGGGGCTTCTGAATTACTGTGGTGACAGCTGCACAACATGAACATAATCGCAGTTATGAAGTTATGAAGGAGCAACAAAAATAGTTTTATGGCTGAGGTCACCATACATGAGGAACTGTATAAAGGGTCGCGGCATGAGGAAGGTTGAAGATCACCTCTCTAGAGAAAAAGAGAAATACAGTCCAAACTGCAGGGCAGCAAAGAGGCCTGCAGAGGCACTAGGGAGAGAGTTTACAAAATGCTACCTTAGACCATCCTAAATTTTCTCTTCTCTCTTAAAAAAGGAAGCCCCAAAGAAACTGCTTGAAGGGAATACCAGACTCAGGTAGAAATAAACAAGAACCAGAATAAACACTGCCAAAAAGAAGCAGGGAAAAGGTGGACAGGCCTAAAGAAATTTCACAAAACAAACTGGAGAAGAGAGGAGGAGAAATGTGAGGAAAAGATGGCGCAGATACTTCATCTTGGAAAAGCGGATAAGGGCAATGAATTAGAAAAGAATGCCAAGATGTAATGGGGAAAGACTTGCCTGATATAAAAATAGATTTGAATCTAAACACTGGCAATTTTTTCCATAGTTAGGAAAAGGACTATCAGCATCAGGACTTATTCTGGTAAAAGGAAAAACTGTGTGTGTGTGTGTGTGTGTGTGTGTGTTTAAATAATTTTATTGGGGGCTCTTACAGCAATTAGAACATTCAGTACATCATCTGTATCAAGCACATTTGCACACATGTTGTCACATACATTTCCAAACATTTTCCACTTGAGCCCTTGGTATAAGCTCCTCTTTAAAAAAAAAAAAAAAAAGCTATCCCCCTCCCTTTTTTTTAATGTATCATTTTATTGGGGACTCACACACCTCCCCTCACGATCCATACACACATCAATTGTCTGCAGATCTCATTTGCACACTTGTTGCCATCATCACTCTCAAAACATCCTCCCTCCACTTAGGCTCCCAGTTCCGTGTGCGTGTGTTTTAACAGACACATATGATCTCAGTGTATAGAATGGCCCACAATATTCCAAAAACAGTATCACACAATCTCTAAAGTAGAAAATTTAGTAGTCATTGTTGTTGGGGATCTTTTATGTCTTGTTGTGATTTTTGTTTCCTATTTGCGTTTTGTAGGATTTTCTGTATATGAAATCCAGGATAGGTAAATCTATAAAGACAGTAACTGGATTAATAATTATCTAGGTAGGGGATTGACCAGGGAGGATTGTGGGAAATGTGGAGCTAACAATAGTGAGTACCAAAAAAAAAAAAACAAAAAAAAAAAACTTCCGAAACTGATTGTGGTGACGATTGCACAACTCCTCTTGATATGACTAATGATACGTTACATGATATGTATAGTGTATGCCAATAAAACTATCAAAAAAAACGATAGCAACAAAGTAGTCTTTCCAATACAATGAATAAAATCAAATATCCTTAAACCTGTTGTAAGTAACTACTGAATGGTAAAATCAGGAAAACCATTAAACTCATTTTAAACAGAATTAAAGTTAAACATCTGAAGGAATTACAATTCTAGAAAGGAAGCAAATGTTATATATCTCAAAGGAAAAATTACAGTAACAAATACTCAAAAATTCAATAATAGCCCTATCTTACCTCAGTTTCTTCTTTTGTTGAGTGGTGAGGTGTTGGGGAGGGGGTTGTTTATTCAGTTTAATTTTACTTTTTTTGTCCTTTATTACTAAAAAGATCCAGAATGTCTAGGGATCATTTGTGGTTCATGTTAGAGTTCACCTTTATTATTTCTTGCATTCTATACACAAAGACAGGCCTGCTTTTCCTAAGGTTCATCGGAAGATCTGTGCCAGTCTAGCCTATCAGCACCATTTTTCCGACAGCAGGAGCTCCCTTCCGGTCTCTGTGCCCCCTTCTGGTAATCCTTGCGATACCCCAACCTTTCTCATCATGTTACACTGCACAACTGAAGGAGAAGCTAGGGCTTTGTATGCACCGAGAAACCCAGCACCTTGTGTAACTCGCTGTACTGGGGTACTGGCACCTGAATCTGCAGTATTCTTGGAGGCATGCCGGGGCTAAGCTTTGATTTTGTTTTTGTTCTTTTGAAAAAGGCTTTATTTTTTTTTTTTAAGAATTAAGCTTCCACGGGGCAGCCGCTTTTCCTTGGGAGTGTCTAGGAGATGGGGAAGACCAGTGATGACAGTAAGGTGCAGAGGGAGAGTCTTCACACTTCAGAGGGAAACTCACCGTCACGGCGGCCACTCTGCGGGGCTGGGTCACACCGACCACTCTGCCCTCGGCTGTCCAGCCAGCTTCTGCCAGGTACTGTGGAGAGAACACCGGTCAGTGCACGCACGCGCACTCACACACACACACACACACACACACACACACACACGGCCCATCGTCCTTCCGTAGAGCCGTCTCCCCCAAGACACCCTGCTGTGAGGAAATATTGCTTTAAACAGAGAGGAAATGGCAGATGGCTCTGCCCCGGCAAACGGTCTAAGAAATCACTGCACAGATGAGGAGTCTGAGCCTCAGCAGTGGTGGGCAATTTCTGCAAGTTCGCATCAGGAATGGGAAGCAAAGATGCAGGTCCTCCTCTGCTTTAGGGAGCACGACGGCTAAGCACGTGGCTGCTAAGGGAGAGGCCGGAGTTCTACCCCCGATGCTCCACAGGATGAAGTCCTGGGACCTGCTTCGGTAGAGATGGCACGCTTGGAAACCCCAGGGGCAGGTCTGCACTGTCCTCCAGGGTTGCTGCGGGTCGCTGACAATGCACTGGCCACAGAGCGGCGTGACGGGGGTGCGTTAAGCTGCCTCGAAGAACAAGCCACTCTAGATGGGGCACTCACGACAAAAGAATGTAAAATTCCTGACAGCTCAGGGTAAATATGAACCATACCCCCAAATTAAAAATTAAATAATATGAACCATACAGAAGACAGACTTGATTCAAATTAAATAAAAATATTCCCTTTATATTAATATGTATATAATAATAGATATTAGGGATATACAATTTTATTATACTTGTCAATCTATAGTAAATTAGTTTATATATGCCTTTACCATATGCATTTAAAAAACTAAAACGGTTAAGAGTGGTTACTATAGTAACATATTTCTGCCATGTCTAAGTTCTTTACAATAAATACATAGTACTTCCATCACAGGACAAATAAGATTTAAAATGCTATCACCTGTTGCTTATTTGAGATGTTCAGGAAGGATACACCGGGAACTCAGGATGCTGGGAGCTTGTCTGCTGGGTGTGGGCAGCATCCAGGCAGAGGAGAGGAGGGCGGGAGCTGGGGGGGAGGGATGAGCAGGAAGCGACAGTGCTCTGAGCCAGGCTTTGTGTGTCGGTCGCTCTGACTCTTGGAACCACAGTCATGCTTCACAGGCAAGCACTCTTCGCACACCCAGAAAACAAACACTGAACGTCAACCAGGACGTGGAAGGAACTCCAAATGAAACACAAACACCGACAGGCGGCCTCACTGCGTGAAAAGATGAGTAACACAGCCACGCAGGGCGGGAGAGAGGAGAACAGAATGAACGTAAAGCACAGTGGGAAAGAGTTTGTGGCATCGCAGATGAGAGCTGTCAGCCTGCAGGCGTCTCCTAAATGTCGGACTGCGGTGAGGAGAGCGCATTTCACAGGGGCAGGGGTCAGCAATCCTGAATTTCTGAACCGAATGTGTGCTCCGACTTGACTGGGACAACTAAGTCAGTGTGCTGCAGGTCACGAGGACCGAGTCGCTCACTGTTGGAGCAAAGTTCCCAGAAAGCCCTAAGAGGGGAGACTGGTGTTAGAAGTACCATCGACTCTTGGTTTTGAACAGAAATATGTAGAGAAATAAAGATGCCTTAATATGTGTAATATTCATCAATGCCTGCAGTATAGCACCAACAAAACGCACACTCCCTTAGTCCTTTAATGCTTCCTCCCCCACCCCCGCTCCCCACTATCATGAACCCAGTTCTACCTTACAAATCCGGCTAGAGCAGACCACGTACACTGGTACAGAAAAGAGCTCTCAACACACAGAATCCAGGGCAGAGGAAACCCTCTAGAACAATATTGGGAGTAATTTTACCAGGAGGGGGGGAGGGGGGGAGAAGTAGAGGGAGAAAAGGGGAAACAATCACAATGATCAATGCATAACAGCCCTCCCCTGCACCCCCTCCTCCCCCCCCCCCACAGGTATAAACAACCTGGGTGAAGGGAGACAGTGGACAGTGTAAGAAACTAAAACAACAATAATTTGTAATTTATCAAGGATTCACAAGGGTGGAGGGGAGGGGAGGGGGGGGGAAGAGCAGCTAATACCAAGGACTCAAGTAGAAAAAAAATGTTTTGAAAAAGATGATGGCAGCATATGTACAAATGTGTTGTAAGAGCTGTTGGGGCCCCCTGGTAAAATGACTTATATAATATATACGTGTACACACCCTAAATCTGCTCACTAACAGGCCTAGAACACCTTGGTAGGAGTGAACACCCTAGTACCGGGATCCTGATTTCTACCTACCAGCCTCTAATAAAGGACCCAAGACTTCTTGGAGAAAACGATCCCAGGACTGGAGCAGGGAAAATACAAGATGAGTGTAGTGCAAGGAAGTGCTCAGAAAAAAGATGATGTTTTCCAGTGTAATAAAATTCCCAAGTACCAACCGGAAGAAGGGTCAGAACTGGAACAAACTCAACACCCAAGGAAATGGTGACAGCGTGAGACTAGCTTTTAGCCCAGCACACTTGGAGCATTTTAAAATAAACATTTGTGAGCCCATAGCAATATAGATTTAATTGAATTAATGCAAAGAAGAGATCGTTCTTCCTTATAAACTCACTGCCATCAAGCTGATTCCAATTCATACGGACCCTGGAGAAGGGCTTACAGAAAACCTTCTAAGAGAATCCTACTTAATAAAGGCAGAGGGTAAAAAAAAATTAAGTTTTTAATTTTTAATTTTTAAAACTAATAGGCAAATACCTTGATAATTGTTACACACAGATCCACTAAAGGATGCTAAAGTCAGGAGGCAAGAGTTCAAGGAGAAGCCAAATATCTGTGGTCTCCAAATACCACCAAGGGAAGGGAAGGTAGTAAATTTACAGGCAGAACCTGTATTCAACTGACAAAGGTGAAGGTATTCTGGCCCCAAACATCTAGCTCCATTTAGTTTTGAGGGAAAAGGTCTAACCCAAAGGGTGGCAGTTCCAGTGGCCCCACAGACGCCTCCCAAGAGAGGCCTGGTGCTCCGCTCATGAACTACTCTGCACTGGAGCTCTCTGGCAGGACGGGCACCACAGCAACTGGCTGGGGGGCTGGGTTCGGTTGGTCGGCAATCCTGAGAAAATGTCACACAAGTCCAAATTCTGGGATACCCTATGTGACAGTCATGTGCTTATGTGAATTTCATGATGGAGATGTAGGGGTGGAATCTAGCCTGTTCATCTGGAGATAGCCATTGAGTAGCCAATGAGGCCTCTGTGTGGGCATGCCTTTCTCCTGATACGTCTGGGAAATCTCGCAATATTTCCCTCGTGAAGATGAGAAGCTATCTCCCCAGTTGTGGGGAGTGAGTCTCAGAGACGATGAATCATGGAGAAGACAAGATGGCAGCATCTGAGGAGCCAGAGGAGAAGCCACACAGCTTTGCCCTGATGGAACCAGACCTCTGGAGTTGGAGAGGCCACGTGGGAACCTCTGCCAGTGATGAGTTGCTTCTGCCACCACTGGATGCTATTGATGGACCCTGAGCCCTGGAAACGAGGAGCCATGGGAGGACCCCTGCCAGCGCTGGGATTCTGCATCCACAGACCTGTGACTTCGTGAGTCGGAAGGAGACTTTACAGACTGGTATTGGGCATATGGGCTAATATCGGACTTAAGATTTTGAACTGGGCTGGGTTGGGATACTTCCTCCATGTCCCATTCGTTTTGTATATAAACCCTTTCCTTATATCCATATGCATGTCTCTGAATTTGTTTCTCCAGTCTACCCAGACTAACACACCCTACAAAACAAATGCCCAGCGCTCCTCGAGAGCAGTGGCACAGTGGGGTAAGCATGGGATTGCCAACAAGACATCAGCCTTGGAAGGCAGCAGCCCCTCCTCTAGAGGAAGGCGGGGCCGCCTGCTCCCCAGCAATGGGCAGCCCGGAAGCCTTCTGGAGCACATCTGCTCTGACTGGCAGGGCTGCGGGGTTGGACTCAACCAGGGCAGTTGATTGGGCTTCGGCTCTGGAAGCTTCCAAAGCGTCAAGCCTGAGGAGCACAGACAATGACGACGTAGTGTCCTGCAGCATTCTGGACGCATGCGACCGGAAAAGAGCAAAAGGCAGAAAAGGAGGGTAACACTGAAACCAGGGTGATGGTTTAGTGACGGTCGTGCCACGTCCAGCTTTTGACTCATGCACCTGAGGCAATGATGCAGGGGTGTCAGGGAACTCTTCTGTCTAAAAGGAGCTTAAAATAAAGCCAGGAAAGCTGAGAGCAAGATTAGAATGACATGTTGCAGACAACTGGTTTTCCTAAGCTCAATTTTTTGGGGGGCAGGGGCGTACGTGCATATACAAACTGTAAAGGTTCTTACGAATCTGGACCAAAACATGTACAGACAAGAACTGGAAACACAGGGAATCCAGGACAGGTAAATCCCTAAGATAACCCCTTCAGGAACAGCAGTGAGAGTGGTAATACCAGGAGGGTGGAAGGAAGGTGGGGTAGAAAGAGGCACCGATTACAGGGATCTACATATAACCCCCTCCCTGGAGGACGGACAATAGAAAAGTGGGTGAAGGGAGGCATCAGACAGTGCAAGACATGGCAAAATAATGATAATTTATAAATTATCAAGTGTTTGTGAGGCACGGGGGTTGGGGGAAGGGGGAAATGTGAAGTTGATACCAAGGGCTCAAGCAGAAAGCAAATGTCTTGTGAATGATGATGGCAGCAAAGGCACAAATGTGCTTGACACGATGGATGGATGGATGGATGGATGGATGGATGGATGGATGGATGGTGATAAGAGTTGTACACCATCACCATCCCTACCCCACCCCCACACACCAAAGATGTAAATACTGACACAAAGCATGTATGTATATAGTGTGATTAGAGCTGTACAAGCTCCCAATAAAATATTTTTTTAAAAAACTGTACAGGTCCTCTCCTTTGTATTAACTACTTCGCCCCAACCACCCTAAGAACAGAAATGCGGAAGAGCTACTATTATCAGCATAGGAGCTCAGAGGCACCGGCACCTTACCAGGTGCCTGGAACAGTGCTGGTGACGTACAACTGATGCTCGCATCAAAGCCTGTCAGAGAGGTGGTACCACCACCAATGATTTGTCCATGAAGAAACAAAGGGTCGTGTCACTGTCCAAGGAAGCAGATAGAAATCTAAGGGCTCGGAAGTTCGACTCCAAACCCAATCCCATACCCAGGACACAATTCCACCGTTAAAATACATGCACGCGCGCGTGCGCACGGACACACACAGTCAATTCTTAGTAAGTAGTTTTGTTAAGCAAAGGAAAAACAATTCCTATGACGATGTAAACAACCGTCTATGGGGCTAGTCTCCCGGGGACACTTTGTGAATCGGATACCACCTAAGCAGGGCAGGCACTGCCTCAGGAGGCCCTGGAGGCCATGGAAGGTCGCTGGCTGCTGGACTGACCCCCTTACAGTCGTCCACTCTGCTCTCTTTAGGGAGCACTGACCACTGGTCTTGCGGTTAAAGAATGGATTTAGCAAAAATGCCACCAAGAACAGAACTTATCAAAAGTGCAGTAAGGAGCTTGTTTCACATGCACGCGTGCACATGTATACACACACTCCAAACTCACTGCCATCAAGTCCATTCCACTGACAGAGACCCTACAAGGCAGAGAAGAACTGCTGTCTCGGGTTATGAATCTTTATGGGAGCAGAAAGCCTTGTCTTTCTCCTAATATAGAGTAAGGGGGTGGGCTTGAACTTCTGACCTTGTGATTAGCAGTCTACACATAACCTTCTACGCCACCACAGGGCCCACACACATCTCTCCGCACACTTCCCTATATATGCACAAAAAGCCTCCGCTCAAGCAGCCGCTGCTTCACTCTACTTCTGTGGCTGGGTTGGGTAATTCATTGCAAAGGCCACAGAGGACTCACAGACAATGCTCACAATGATGGTCTAATAGGGAAGTGAACAAGTTGCAGTTTATGTGAGAAGCATCAGGAAACAGTTGCCGAGTCAAAGCAGTTTCTCCTCTACCGTGCAAGGGCAGGCTACAAAGCTCTTTCAAGACTACAGATATTAGGACTGCAGACATATACCCAAAGAGCTTTTCATTCCACCGTAAGCCTCAATCCAAAAGCACCTGAGAGTCACAAAACTGAGCAGCAGGGAAACCTTTCTCTTTATATCCTGTGAGTCTCTGAATAGTGAAGCACGAGAACATGTTGAGTCAGTAAATGTTAAAAACATAAAAAAGAACTGTGCATGTTTTCATTTCTTCTCTCTGCTTCCATGTCACATAGCCTGGATCCCCAGACCCTGTGCCTCTCTCTCCTTCAGGCCATTTGGCCTGGGCTTAGTCCCTTAACATGTCCTCTAATTTCCCCAGCAACGAAGCCAGGTTGGGGAAAACGGCCACACAGTGTGACAGGGTGCATTCTTGTTCCTACAGGACACTGGCCTTCCCTGTAGAGGGTATATACGTGGCCGCCTCATCAATATCAGGCTGGTCTATCATTTGCTGTGACCATAACTATGGGGGTGGGGGGGAAGGAATGTTCTAAAATTGATGTGGTAATGATTGTGCAATTCTTCTCCATATGATTGAACGACTGAACCGTGGAATGCTATGATAGGTAAATTATGTGCCAATCAAACTGTTGAAAGAATAAATAACTAACTATGAGTGGAAGGGTTGCTCCTAGCCAGAAGTGAAGCGCCATCTCATGGTTCTGCCATCTCTCTTAACCCTCTACCCTAAGATGGCTAAGCTCCCAGGTAATGCCAGCACCTTCAGCCAGGCCCCAGGTGACCCCAGACATGACAGCACAAGACATTAGCCTGTGACTTTGTGAGCCAGAGATTCCCATACCCCAGCTTAGCCTGAGCTGACTAAACAACCATGCCGATGAATTACAAGTCACACTGACATTATCTCATCTCCCAGGGCCATTTACCTCTGCTCTGTATTTCCTAAAGGACAGATAGTTAAGTCTTCTACTAGTAGCTTAAAGGCTGGTGCTATGACCCCACCCAGAGACCCTTCAAAAACAGCTCTGGTTATGTTCCCACGGAGTCAGCACCGTGCAGACTCTGCAGAGTGGTTCTACTCGGCACTCAAGGCGTTTCTCTGGGTCAGAATCTGCATCAACCACAACTCCATTTCCCAACTGCCCTACTCTCTCCCCTTTATCAAGGGACGGGAATCACAATTGCTGCCTCCCAGGGTCACTGAGGGTCAAATGGATTGATAGGTGTAAAGTTTGGGGGCACTTTGCTATATACCACTGTCTAGCTGGTCATCTTGCAGTAATATAAGCTGGTCCTTCTTCTGGTTCTCAGGCCTCTTCGATACATTCATTCTCCCTCCCGGTCATCCTCTCCTCTGCTGTTCACATTTCAAACTGCCCTCTCACTCCTGGGTCACTCCCCTCTCCCGACAGCAACCGTTCACCACCCTAACTGCACCGGAAGTCACCTGGAGAATGTGCCCGGGTCCCATGTTAAATAGAGCTGGGTTGGGGAGACAAGTGGACACTGGGCATCAGTCATTTGGGAAGTTTCCCAGGTGACGCTACTCTGCGCCTAACGTTGGGGACCATGCAGACATGTTGGCATGCCCACCCGGCTAGACCAGGCAGACTTAATGTATCGTGTACATATTCAAAAGTACAAAGAGACTCTCTTCTCCTCAAATCCCCTCTCCTCTTCATCAGGCCCCAGAGCCACTGCCCCTGCTGCCTTGGGCGCCAGTGAATACCCCACTTTGCTATAACTGACACTCCCTTCTGCTCACACCCACCTGCCTGGACCTACTCTGCACTGACACCGCCGGGGTCTGAAACGAACTCCGCACACGAACACCGTCGCCTGCCCTCTCTCCTAGAATCTCTCCCCCCCGGGGCCTTCTCCGATCGTGGGCACAAGCTCTGAGTTCCTCGGCCATCTCCGTCTCCTCCTCTCTGCCCTGATGCTTGCATCTGGAGGCTGCCAAGGCTGTGTCCTGGGTTCTCTTCTCAGCCTCTTCTGCTCCGTCCACCCTCTCGCTAGCTCCGGCTCCAGCAGAGCTTCACCACCCCTAATCCTACTTTCCAGCCCATCGAGTCATCGACGACCAGCACTGACGTGGCAAACGAGAGTCGTTGGTATTGCCGTGGCTGTTGTTAAGTGCTGTCACGTCGGGCCCGAAACAGAGCAGCCCTCGGGGCACTGGAACACGGCACGGCCCCATCCTGTGCCATCCTCGCAGCTGTTCCCATGCCCGTGCCTGCTAGAGGGCCACCGTTTGAGAACATCTGGCTGAAGGTGTCCCTCTCCTTTCTGCCCCACTAGTCTGTCTGTTCAAAAGCGAACACACCTACTTCCCCTGCCGCCCGAGCAATGCCGGCTTCCTCCATAACCGACGGCATTAGGCTCCAAGGCCGCAGGTCCAGTCAGTCGGCGTTGACCTCTACACCTCCAACCCTGTCCACCTCCACTGTGAATGTCCACACAGTTTCCGATACCTACAGACCTCGTCTCTAAAATCACCTTCATTCCTGGCCCCCACATCATCCGACGACTGCTCTTTGTTATTTCTTTTCCCGGAGCCAACGGCAAGATTCCTGTGGCCTGTCTCCTCCAATCTCTAAATCACCTTGCATCTACTCAACTGTACGGCGGGGGAGAGTGGTGGCTCAACTTGAAAAATGCCATCAGAATCACTGGATGGCACAGCAGAAGCTGCTGACTTGGTGTATGCTCTGTGTAGTCCCAACGAGAAAAGTAAGTAAATTACACAGAAATAAAGGCGGCCACGGGCAATGCATGAACAAATGAGCAAGGTTCTGTTCCAATAAAGTTTTATTTACAGATGCAGGCCATGGGCTGGAATTAGCTCATGAACCATAAACGGCCAGTCTCTACTCTAGAGCAAAGAGAAAGAATTGCTCCCACTGAACCCGACATCAGGGAAGAGGTCCATTCACACAAAGTTTTAAAATAGGCAAAATCAATCTCTGGTGTTAGTAATCAGGCCAACAGTTGCCTTTGGGTGGGGTGGGAGGAGAGGGTAGTCTCGGTGTCTTGATCTGGGGGCTGGCAACAGTGTATTCACATGTGAAAATTGATCAAGATGTACAGCTGGGATTTGTGCACTTTCCTAGGTGTCTTTTTTACCGCCATTTACAAAGTTATATTTGAAAAAGATGGATCAAAAGTGGACCCCCCGAATGTGTTATATTTTACACATATTAGCTATATAAATTTTACCACAGTAAGACGCAACCACTGCAGCAACTCTCTTCCTGTTTACTCGTCACTCTGCTAGCTTCTGGCCCAGGCTCTTAAGACACACATTGGCCTTAACCTACCTTTCCAGTCCTAACACCCAAGAGCTCCCAGCTCCTCCACCCCAGCACCTCTCACCACAACACTCGCTGGACTGGCCCAGCTCCTGCTGATCACCCAAGGCCCATTTCAAGTGCCATTTCCTCAATGAGGCCTTTCTGGAGCCTTCTTTCCACCCCTCCCTCCACCAACATTCGTCTGTAACACCGAGCCAGTTTTTGTGCACAATTTTAGTACTTGTCTGGCCCCACCTCTTTAATTTAGGGCAAAAAACTGTGCTTATATATCTCTAAATGGGTCTCCTCATGCCTTTCAGAGAACAGCTTGTTAATGATTATTTTGAAATGACAGCTATTTTGATGTCATTTTGATACGATCTAAGAAATTAAAAGCTGCAAAAGTTTAATTTTTTAGAAAACTCTTGTTGGGGTGAATTCTTTCCTCATTAAAAAAAAAAGGCCTTCAAAGGTCAAGGGGTAATAAGGAGAGTTCTCAGAGCTACAGAGTCCGACAAAGACCCACGTTCGAGCATTACTCACCTGTGGGATCTGCGTGCTTTTCCCACATCCTGTTTCTCCAACAATCACCACCGTCTGATAGTTTTCTAGCAAGTACAATATATGGTTCCTAAGCTGAAAGAGAAGGAAATTAGAGAACCACACGCTGGCTCCAGAGACCTCCTCAAAGAGACCGACACGTCGTGAAATCAGTTGTCTGGCAAAGAAAGTGCCTTTGAGGGCCTCTCGATGCTGTGTGCATTCCCGGCCCTCAGCTGCTGCCAGGCTCAGCCGACTGCTCCAAGACTCACAAGCACGCTCACAGCCAGGGAGTGGATCCTAACTCACTGACGGCGCGGTGGGCCCCACGGAGGCCTGCTAATCGGGAGGCCACCCGTTCGAATCCAACTGCTGCTCCTCAGGAGAAAGACCAGGCTTGCTCCTCCTAGAAACTGCTCTGCCATATAGGGTTTCTGGGTCTGAAGAGCTGACTGTGGCTGAGTGCACTATCTACCAAAATATATCATGCATGTATAGACGCTTGGGTTTAAGATTCTCACTTTTGAGAACGTGCACGTTCACAGAGAGTGTGGACCAGCTTATTCACGGCCATACAGCTTATAATGGTAGAATGGAACGCCTACACGCTCACGCCCGGGGCGGGGGGTGGGGGGGGGGGGGTCAATCAGTTAGGACATAGACTTGCCCCTTTGCCTGGCCTTTCTTCTGCAGTGCTGCTGGGTGGGTTCCTAGCTTCAAGGTTTCGGACAGTGGCCAATCGTAAACTGCTGGTGCCACACTGCCACCTTTCTTGCCATTTAACGACAGCAACATAGGAAGGGGTTCAAAAAGTTCGTAGAAAAAGAATGAAGTTAAAAAGATCATAGGATTTTCCCACAAACATTCGGAAGACTCCTTGTATTTCAAATTCTTATTTCCTCTTTTGTTTTTATTTGTCATTTCACTTAGTTTACCTGATAAGTACAGTTGGAGGATAAGAAACAGTCAAGAAAAGGCCAAAATATACTCAATAAACAATAATTACCCCTGGACTTAAGAGTTTAATACAAGGATCCTGCTAGGAGCTCGGCATGGATTATCTCACGGGTCTTCAGACCCATCTCAGAGGTGGGCGGGCACTCCCACCGGCTCCCTTCTGTCTCTTGATAAGGAAGAACTAGCGCTCAGCCCACTGAAACCCGGCTCCCACAGCAGCCGAGTGCTGAAACTTGACAGGGAACCCTGAAGCCTCGCTCCAGAGTCCAGCCACTTCAGTGCGGCTAAAACGGCATCTTTCCGCAAGGAGGAAGGAATAAGGAACCAATCACCTAATCTCCTGTGGACAAAACTGGCAGCATTCACATAGTGGGTGAGATTAGTCATTTGAGGAAGAAACCCAGAGGTACAGAAGTGACCAAGATGTTTGGGTCAAGGTGATTTTGCTGAACTAGAAGGCCGGTGTTTCAGATTTGTTTGGAAAGATAACATGTTAAATAGAGGAGTGACTGTCAGCACAGTCTAAACAAGCCTGCTGCCTACGTGTAAGAAGTTGGCAGCTCCAACGCCAACACCATGCAAGAGGAAGAACCGGGTGCATGTGGTGCCCGGCGTGGTAGGAATACTCAACGCTCCCCCTTCATGGGGGAGGGGCTGTAGGAAATAAATCGATTTCAGGACCATCCCAGCCACCTTTGGCTCTGAGCCTATTTCCTGACTACAATTTGGCTTCCCTAGCGAACTTGCCTACAGGGAGGGCGTGTGTCCATCAATGAGCAGGCAGTTTGTGCTGGAGAACGGCTGCTCATGGCAAAGGGCCTCCTCTGCATTCTGCTGTGCTTCTCCTGTGGGTCGAACGTGCCTCCCCAGGTGGAGGACTCGGAAGTCACAGGCCGGGTATGCAGGTGGTGCACCACAACCGCACCAACTCCTCATCCCTGCCTGAGGGGGAGCCACAGGCCCCAGAACTCACTGCGCCAGCTCAAACAACCGCTTCCTCCAAGTTAACCTGGCTTCGAAAACGCTGCCTTTCCAAAGAAGACCCAATGGCCACATTGTTCACTGTGCCATTTCTCTACTGTCCCCCATATGTGGAACTGTCCATAATGGGAAGCAATGGTGTTGGGGAGTGGGGAGCTGGGCAGGAGGGCTATCGTTCCAAGTTCAAGTTTTCAGTAAGAGCTGACTGGTGATGTCCAAGTCCAAATACCTGAGTTCATTACGTTCTAAAGGGTCATGTAGAGCCTCTATCCCTGGCACCACGGACACAGCGGCTGCAGCCACAGCTCACCGGCGGAAGCCACCTCCCCACGTACCTTGAACACCGGCAGCTTCTGCCTCTGCTGCTCTATGGACAGGGCCGCATAAGGATTGTAAACAACGCTGGTCACGGCGTTCTCCGCTAGGCTTTGTCGTTCTTCAGAGATGCTGACGCCTGGCCCCTCAGTGCCTGTGGCAGAAATGTTATTTCAGACTCTCTGAGGCAGTGAACAGAAAAATGTGCAAAAGTCACCAACTTTCAAATACACGATGGAAGCAAACCGATCAATCTCAAGATACTAAAAGGTAGGATTCCTTACCTTCAGGAAAGCATCTGGAAAAGCTGTCTCTCAGAATATTTTCCATAAAAGTTTCACCCCCTGGTGTCAAGCCTGGTGCTGAGCAGAACGAGGAGGGCAGTCCGATTGGACTGCCACCTTCCAGGGACATTTGTATCTGCGGGGAGGGGGGCAACTGACAGTCACCCTGTGACAGAGACGGTTGTCTTGGCTGTGATGCTTTATGGGTTCAGATCATACCTCCCAGGTGGCTACCCGGGCGGGCCCCGTATATACAGAGCCCCCCGGGATTCTCCTTCTTGCCTCCTGCAAGCTCTATAGTGGCAGCAGGAACCCAGTCAACAGGGGCTGCAGGACACGAGTGAATCCTGTCACTGTCTGTCAGCAGCAAACCTCAGGGACACCGGGAAGCAGGGACACACAGGCTGCCCGAGCTCTCTCCCTCTCTCATCTCTGTACCTGACCAGGTCCCATCGGCTCCATAGGTTGCAGTTCCTGATGAGCTCTGGGCAGAGCTGCTGACTGTGCAGAGCTCCAGCGCCATCTCCTCCCCCAACCATTCCTTCACTCTCCCCCCGAGGACCGGCTGGGGCCGACTCTGGGCCGGACACTGCACTACACGCTGGAGACACAGCAGCCAGCAACTCGGGCCTGGGCCCCAACTCATGGGCTTCTTTATTCTTGCCGCCGCAATTCCGTACATGAAACGCTGAGAGCTACTGAGAAAAATATAAGTCAGCTTAGGGGGGCGCTGGAGTTCTGTGCCCGCGTGCTGTGGGTGTACCCTTCCCACAGCGGAGGCCCGATGTCACCAGGATTCTATCCAATCCTGGCTGACCCGCGAGATGCCAGGAATGGCAGTGCCCAGTTAAACCACAGTTGGGGAGGAGAGGGAGACAGGAAGTGCTGCTCCCAGAAAACACTGGGGTGAGCAGAATAACAAGAGATAGGCATCACAGCTCGTGGCAAGGGAAATGGCTAACTAGCCAAGGCTGGCAAAAAATCATGAGGCCTCCATACAACATGGATATTTAGCCTGAAAAAGAGAAGGCCTCGGAACAGTGCTTCTCAACCTCCCTAATGCCGCACCCTCTCACACAGTCCCTCGTGTGGTGGTGACCCCCAACCAAACAATGATCTTTGTTGCGGCTTTATCACTGTCATTTTGCTACGGTGATGGACCGGGTGACGCCTGTGAAAGGGTGGTTCGACCCCCAAAGGGGTTGGGACCCACTGGTTGAGAACCACTGCCATGACCCATCCGTTTGCCTCACTTTTTCATGCCAGCTAGGGTGTGTGGCCCGAGGACAGAGCGAGGAGGGATCTGTCAAAGACACAGGGTCCAGAATTGAACTCGGCTTGACATAAAGGGGGTATTTCTTTTTTTTTTTTTTTTTTGGGGGGGGGGGGGGGTGGGCATCACGGCTCTCCAGCAGTGGGAGTAGGAGGCCCAGCCCCACTGCTGGAATTGAACCTCCGTCCCAGTGGGCCGCAGTCCCACGCACAACCACTACGCCACCGGGGCTCAGCCCAAAGGGGGTATTTCTAAAACACAGGGCCATTCCTTTCTGCCGTGTTAATCAATACAAAGAAAACCCTGAAAGCTCCGATGGGCACGGCTCAGCCTCGGGCTGGGGCTGCAGGGAAGAGTCCCTGTCCGTGAGTGGATTCTGACTCACAGGGGCCCGATGGGACCGGCTCGAGCTGCTCCCAGGGTTTCCAGGTTGTCCTCTGTAAGGAAGCTGACAGCCTCCTCTCGCTCCTTCGGAGCAGCTGCTGGGTTCAAAGCGCTGACTTCTCAGTCAGCGGCACTTGTTTACCCCACTGTGCCCCGGGGTCCTGAGCTACAGGAGCAATTACCTAAAACCAGGGCCGCCCAGGACTCCCCTCAGATTCTACGGTGCTAGGAGAAAGGGCCGGGGCTTTCTGGCAGAAATATTTAACCCAGAGACTTTTATGTTCGCATCTTTTAAGATCCCAGGCCCCTGAACCCTTCGCCAATCTCATAAAAAGGGATAGGTTCCCTCTGCTAAATACACACACACACACACACACACACACACACACACACAC
>PVJH01031573.1:0-23603 GCA_004026705.1 Nesogale talazaci
TGAAACACAGCAGCTTGCGGTATGAGCTCCGAGTGAGTGCTGCGGCCGGTTCCCTTTCCCAGTCCTGGTTCCTTCCCCCACCAGGAGTCCCATTTGCAGCTTATAGAGTAGCTGCATGGAGGCCCGACTCTCCCTGGAGCTTCTCAAGTGGCCACTCATGTAGTTTTCAAGAGAACGTTCCTGGGTCCGGGATGGTGCGGACAGTGTGTGTTTAGCTGCTACATAAAACCCACGCAGCTCTCAGTACCTCCCAAAGATGGACCTCCCGGTCAGCTTCCATTAAGAGTCCAGCCAAGAAAACCCTACATAACTGTCCTATTCTGCTTTGTAGAGAGCAGCTTCCGAGGGTCGATCACTCTCGACTGGAGCATGATAATGCACCTGGGAAGTGGATGTGACTCCCAAGAGAAGTGGGGGAGCCCCATAGTGGACACAGGGGACAGTGTCTCCACGATATCCTGTTCACCGTACACGGTTGTTTTTTCCACCTGAGAAGGCCTGGTCCTAAGCATTGCTGGGGCCAAGAGAAGTAGAACCAAGGGAGGAATGCTGTGGTGATTATGTGGAGGTGACAGAATATGAAAAACAAAACAAAAAACAGTGCAATGGTCAGATGAATGATAATAAGAGGAATAGTAAATACTTTATTACTTGGTCAAACACACACACACACACACACACATACATTGGGAGAGGACCATAAGTCCACCATCAAAACCTAAATAAAGATAGAATGAATCAGAGTAAACATCTTATTGGTTACAGTAAATTCTATAAAATGCTATAAGAAGACACAGAGACCACCAGATTGGGTTAGGAACATCAACAAGACACCAGCCACTTATGGGACTGTGTTGTCCCACCGGGCAGCTAAGTGCAATGGCAGCAGCTACTCTAAGGGAGAAAGAGGAGGCTGTCCACTCCCGTGAAGACTCATCGTCAGAGTTGATTCCGCGGTGGTGGGTGCGGGTTTGAGGCATACGCTGTTCAAAGAAACTGCATCTACTACACATAAAAACGCCACGGATAGCGTCTAGTTCACATCTCTTCCCAGATTGCAGTCTGAAGAAGGAGGCTCTGCCTAGACTTGAGCCTTTTGTAGCCATGAGAACGAGCTGGACTCGGCCTGGAAAGACATCTTGGGGAGGGTGAATATTTAAGGAAGGTCTTAGCAGATGAGGAGGGATCTGATGAGCCACCACTTCCTCCCATGGGTGCCCCTCCACCCCAGGACTCAGAACAAGCTTTTGTTGGTCCGCAGGCCGACCTGGAGGAGGAGCGGATCCGCCAGAAGATAGCCGAAAGGACCTCTGAGGAAACCATACGGATTTACTCCTTGCGACTGTTTCTGAACTGCCTGGTTCTGGCTGTTTTAGGAGCTTGCTTCTATGGAATCTATAGAGCAACAATATTTTCTCAAGAACACATGAACAAAGTAAGTCCTCTGGGAAAATGAACTTTGCTTCTGGTTAGACACTGCAAAGCGGTGACCATTTCTGTCCTGTGTAGGGAGATACAAGGGTGGCCGATAGACCTAAAAATCAGAGGTGATAAATTTTCACTTTTCCAAAAAGATTGGGAAATCTCCCAAACAGATTTGAGATGCCGAGTTCTTCTGGAGTCCATAAAGTGGCCCCCATTAGCATTCTGAATGCATCTCTACCTATTGTGACCCCAGTTGGGGGTAGAGTGGCCCCAAGGCATTTTCTAGGCTGCCATCCTAATGGGATCACAAAGCCAGGTCTTTCTCCTATGAAGCTGCTGTGTAGAATTGAACCAAAACCTTTTGGTTAGCAGCCAGAGCCTTCAGCATTGGACCACCAGGTCTCTTGCTAAGGGGTCAATCAGAGCAGTTGGTGTCAAGTCAATTCCAGCTCACGGTCCCCTGCCTCATGAGTGGCAAGAGCACACCTCCACGTCGGACAGTTTTCTTAGCTGTGGCCTTGAAGAAGCAGCTCCTTGGGCCTTGCATGTGTTTTATAAATTGCCCATTGATACAGAACACGCGGAGCTTTCATAGTTCGCCTTCATACATCTCCTCTTGCTGCTGCTAGGTGGCATCAAGTTGATTCGGACCCAGAGCGACCCCGTGGACAACAAAATGAGACACTGCCTGGTCCTGTGCCAGCCTCACCATTGTTACAGCCCCGGTGTCCATCTGGCTCCTCAAGGGCCTGCCTTTTTGTTTTGTTTTGTTTTGCTGCCCTTGACTTTACCAAGTTTGGTGTCTTTTTCCACCAACTGGTAGCTCCTGATAACATGGTCAAAGTATGTGAGACGAAGTTTTGCCATCCATGCCTCAAAAGGACGCTCTGGCCATACTTCCTCCAAGACAGATAGATTTGCTCTTTGGGTTGTCCGTGGGACTTTCACTATTCTTTGCCAATAGAATTCAATAATTCAGAGATTTAATAAAATTATTTTTCTTTCAGCATGATATCAGAGCATCCAAGGAAGGGGCTTAAGAATTTCTTACTGTATTAAAACTGAACAAATTTTGTCATCTAAATCAACTCTAGGTGTAAGTCTCTGTAATGTTAATTATATGTGCCATGTAATGCTTTGGCGACATGGCTCACGTTTCTTGACATCAACCCTCGTTTGAGCTGAGTTCAGAGCTGTGTTTGGCTCTGTCGGGTTGGCCAAAGATACTGTTGAGTTCTGCTAAGCTCAATTCATTTGGGATGCAGCTTCGCTCGTTGTGTGTCTGACCAAGACCTGTTGTTGACCTTCCTAGGAGATTGACAAGATGGTTTTTGGGGAGAACCTCCTGATACTGTACCTGCCTTCGATTGTGATCACGCTGGCCAATTTCCTCACGCCAATGATCTTTGCCGTGATCATCCGCTATGAGGATTACTCTCCGAGCTTCGAGATCCGTTTGACGATCCTGAGGTAATGCCTGACTTACGGATGGCCAACCCGTGAAGCAGACCACGCTTACTCTAGAGATTGTCCCTGGCAGACATGGCGGCACATTTTCCTGATGAGCCAAGCATTCTCCTGGACCCCAACGAAGGAATCAGAATTTGCCCACACCGGTCTCTTCTTGGTCCCTGAATGAGCACATTGACAACTGACGTCATAGGCTGGGGCCTGGGGAGGTGGGTTATCTTCAATTTGCCAGCCATGGCTGGTGTGAGTGCAGGGTCAGGAAGAGAACACAACTGTGGGGCAGTGTGTGGGACCAAGGAGGAGTTGTCCTGCTTCTCAAATGCCCACGGTTATATTCACCTCTTATTTAGCCCCTTTCTGTTGGAAATTGCGCAGCAATCAGACAAGCAGGGTGGATGGTTGATGAACCCTCATGAGCCCATCACTTTATTCTGCCCATAACCAACTTCTTGTTAACCATGCTTCATCCATTCTCCCCACTTCTGTTGTCTTGTCTTGAAGCAAGCCACAGGGAATATGTCATCGCACTGCTAACCCTGAGATACCTGCAAGGGGCCTTCCAAAAGTTCATGGGAAAAGGGAATTCGAAGGGAACAGAACTTCCTCCACAAACTTTTTGAAGCCCCCCTCGTATATCTCTAAAAGATGAAGTTTCTACTTTTAGCGTCACCCTTAATAACAGTAGCAGTCCATTGTCCTGCTGGAATGGCAAATGGCTTCCTAGGGTTTGTTCCAATCAGGTGGAAAACCAAGTGCGTATGCTGCCTTGGGTGGGGGGAGGGGGTGTTCCAGAATATCTCTAAAGCCCCTTTTAGTCTTTAAGAATTCCTCCCTCCTACCAAGGGCTTAAGTAGAAAGCAAATGCTTTGAGAATGATGAGGGCAGCAAATGTACAAATGGGTTTGACATACAATGAATGGATGGATTGTGATACGAGTTATATAAGGCCCCAATAATTTTTTTAAAATCCCTACTTCCTTTTAGATATGCCCTTAGTTTGTGAAGAGCACTGGGTCATTTGTCCCCTGTAGACTGTACCCTGTTGTGGAATTAGTTCATTGCTTCTTTATGATGTGTTTGTTTTCCTGTTCCCCCTGGACCCAGTAAGCTACTGGGTAAGGTTTGAAGTCTTTGCTAGATTCCACTTCCGGTCTTACATTATGGAAACCACCCGGGTGATCCCATGTCCCTCCCCTTGATCCCAGTCAGAGGCACACAGCATCCAGTTGCCTAAGTTGAGTGACAGGATAAATGATCAGGGGGTAGGAGTTTGCATTCAGGAAGGGCAGTCTGTCTGGAGGGGCCTGCCTGAGAGCCTCCTCCTGTCTCTCTCCTCCCTTGTCTCCCCGAAGGTGTGTCTTCATGCGGTTGGCCACCATCTGTGTGCTGGTGTTCACCCTGGGCTCCAAGATCACTTCCTGTGACAACACTTCGTGCAGTCTCTGTGGTTACAACCAGAACCTTTACCCAGTAAGGCTATGGGGATGGGGGGTTGTGGAGGGCTGTGTCATGGACATAAATCCCAGCATCTCTGCGTGTAGGGGCTTGTAAAATCACACTCAGAGGAGCACCTGCCAAAGCTTGAACCAGAGCAGCTGAGTCCAGAGAAGGTGTGGACGCACCTGGGGAGGAGTTTCAGCACTCAGTTTTCTCTGTCCCAAGTCTAGCTTCTCAGTTTCTCTTGTTCTCTTTGATTTCAGTGCTGGGAGACCCAAGTTGGGCAGGAAATGTACAAACTAATGATTTTCGACTTCATCATCATCTTGGCTATGACACTTTTTGTGGATTTTCCTAGAAAGTAAGTGCCAGGAGTGTTCCTCTTACCCCTGCAGCCACTCCCCGCTGGTGATTTCCAGTAGCCCCAGACCATCAACCTCATCTCTTATTAAGGGCTTCATCTGAAAAGGCAGCCTGCTGAGCAGAAACGTGAGCCTTTCCACCAATAGCCAGAGCCCATTAGCATAGACGAGGGGTATTCACCCTTTTTCAGCATGTGAGCTACTTATAAAATGATCAAGTCAAAAGGATCTACCAACTACAAAAATGCAAAACATTTTTATTTCTGCTTCTTCTCCTGCAAACAACATTCCATCAACACCTTTCCTCATTCGTCTAAAGATAGTGACCCACACTGTCATACATATGCAGGACCCTGCTGGTGGACAGTGGATGGTTTGCAGGCCACTTTCTGTGCTGAGTGGTGAGCCGAAGCTCAGATTCTGCCCACATCCCCTAGTCCCATGCTTACCCTTTGAAGTATGTTGCATTACAATCCACCCACAATTCCAGATGGGAAAAGAGGAATGGAGACTTGAACCCTGGTCTAATCGGGTCTAATCTTTAAGACACACACACAGTCACTCTCCCTGAAGAGTCTTGGAGGACTGGCCCTGGGTTTGTGGCCTTGGTACCAGGGCTCCCTGCAGGCCCGGTGAACAGTATTCCTTCTTTGTCTCCAGGCTCCTGGTGACCTACTGTTCCTCCTGGAAGTTGATTAAGTTCTGGGGGCAGCAGGAGTTTGGCATTCCTGGTAATGTCCTGGGGATCGTTTACGGGCAGACCATTTGCTGGATCGGAGCCTTTTTCTCACCACTTATCCCTGCAATTACAACCATAAAATTCATCATCATCTTTTATGTGAAAGAGGTAAGCAGAGAGGTGGGGCACTGATCCTCTCCCCATTCCAGACCTTCAATGGATTGGGCACACATACATTTGCACCCTTCTCCCCAGGCCATCAGACATATCAGATTTACATTCACAACCCAACCCATTGTTGGGGAGTCCACTATAACTTATAAAGATCCTACAGGACACAGAAGCTCCCCCAGGGCTTCCAAGGTTGTGATCTTTATGGAAGCTGACTGCCCCAACCTTCTCCTGCGAAGAGGCCGGAGAGTTCAAACCACTGACCTTGCTGCTAGCATGAGAGTACTTCACCACTGTGCCAAAAAGGGCTCCTCGTACCACATTCTCCCTTTTTCAGTAGCCCAGGGTGTAGCCACTACGCCACGAGTGGGATTTCATTCTCCCTTTTTAATAGGATTTTTTATTCTGGAAAAAAATGACTTTGAAGGGGTTTGGGCATTTTTATAATTGTGAAAGTTCTACTGAGAATTGTTTGGCTCTTGTGATTTCAATAAGTGTTGGGCTTCTAACATCGAGATAGGTAGTTCAAAACCACCAGCCACTCTTTAGAGAAAAGATGGGGCTTTCTACTCCCGTCAAGGATTAGTCTTGGAAAGCCACAGGGGCAGTTCTCACCTGTTCTCTAGAGTCCCTCTGAAAGGTAATGCTAACATGTGTTCCCATCTATCATTCTCTCAGGTGCCCAGGGTCACCAGGAGTTGGTGGTAAAGTGGTTTTGATGGTAGTGAGTTTGGGTTGTTTTTTTTTATTAATTTATTTTTGGGGCATCACTGCCTCTGGTGGTCATGGGCGCTACCCAGTGCCGCTCCTGAGAGTCACCGCTGGATTGGAACCGCCAAGCCTGCAGGCCGCAGTCCCGCACTGAACCACTTATGCCATTGGGGCTCGGCCCTGGGTTTTGTTTTTTATTGCAGATCTTTTATATATACATGTTTACACCACCATTAAAAAAAAACACTTTAAAAAAATGGAAAGGAGTTCATACCACAGTTATAAAATTATCATTTCACTGTGTCACCCCAGTACATAAAACTCTTATCTTTTTTAAAGGCTGTATCTTATCACATTGGGTAAAGGATATAAATTTGTCTTTAATAAGCACCTTACTGATAGCTAGCAATCACCCTGTAGACTGCTTGTAAGTATTCTGTGATCAACTATTGCAAGAATAAATATCCGGGTACATACATTTTGACCCAGTTTTCCTATAATTTCCTCAGGAGGAATTCTTCTAAGTGGGAATACAGACTAGACTTTTTTTCATTCTGATTTCTGTTATAGGACTGCCCTCTAGATTATAAAGTGACCAGATTTTAAGTGGGACACCATTGGCCGGGGGTGGGGGGTGGGGTTCTTGATTAAAAATTTGATCTATATGGAGCAACAAACATGTTCATAGAATGCAAAAATAGTATTGTCATATATTTTCATTTTAAAACCTCACGGGACATTGTTAAAATGTTAAAAAGTGGGGCATCTGGTCACCTTACTTGGAACCCAAACCCCAAACACACTGTCAGCAAGTTGCATCTGACTCATGGGAACCCTATACAGCAGCGGTTCTCAACCTGTGGGTTGCGACCCCTTTAAGGGTTGAACAACACTTTTGCAGGAGTCAACCGATTCATAACAGTAGCAAAATGACAGTTATGAAGTAGCAATGAAAATAATTTTATGATGGGGGGGGGGGGGTGGTCACCATAACAGAGGAACTGTATTAAAGGGCCTTGACCTTAGGAAGGTTGAGAATCACTGCTATATAGGATTACGGAGGCTGAAAAATCTTTATGGGAGCAGACAGCTTTATCTTCCTCCCAACGAGCAGTTGGTGAGCAGAATTCAACCACCGACCTTGTGGTTAGTAGACCAACACTTAGCCAACAGTGTCAACGGGACTCCTTGCCCTCTAGAAAGGTGATGCTAATTTCCGTGCCCATCTGTGATACTTTCCTGTGTTCAGCTCCTCTCAAATGCCCTACTCCTTGCTCTCTCTCTCTTTTTTTTTTTTTTTGTGACATCACTGCCCTTTGGTGGTGGGAGTAGGAGGCCCAGCCTTGCTGCTGGATTTGAACCTCCAACCCAGTGGGCCGCAGCCCCGTGCACAACCACTATGCCACCGGGGCTCAGCCTACTCCCTGCTCTTAATCTCTTCTTTTTCTCCCCTCAGCTGAGCCTTGTCTACAACTGCAGACCCTCGCCCAGGCAGTTCCGAGCATCCAATTCCAATTTCTTCTTCCTGTTGGTGCTGTTGATTGGGCTGTGTTTGGCCATCATACCTCTGACCATCAGCTTGTCACGGTAAGCAACTTTTGTTTGCTAGAACATTTCTTTGCTTCTTGACATGGCCGTGTTTAAACGTTTCAATTGTTTTTGCTCACGTGGTTCCATCTACGGAGATAAAACCATATCCAGGCACACCTGTGTTTCAGCAGCACCCCTGGATACAGGATGCCATGGTGTCCTTCTGGAACTTGCCTGTATGTAGTGCTGCCAGCATTTGTTGTCAGATGGGTGTGCCCCCAGCCCCATGCCTCATTCCTAGCGCTTGCTCTCTAATCTTTTATTTTTTTGCTTTTGATGATCAAAATAATGCATGGTTTTGTAGAGAATATGGAGGGTAGGCTAAAGCAGAAAGTCACAATATTGCTTCCCCTTTGATTGCGAGAGTCTTGTATCCATCAAATTATTATTAAATACCTTCTTTGGGCCCAGTATTCAAAGAGTCAGCAGATTGAACTTCCCAGGAGAGATAGGAGAGATAGCCTCTGTGTAGACTTTAGTCCTGGAAACCTTCTAAAGAAGTTGTCCATTCTCTAAGGCCGCTCTGCCTGGGAATGGTGATGATGGCAGTGAGATTTTGGTTGGCCAAGTCCTGGACTAGTGTTAGGGTATAAAGATGATTAAAATGTGGCATCTGAAACTTAGGATCTAGAGTGGGAGTTTGGAAAGGACTCTAAACCAAGGCTTGGAGGTCCAAGGATAGATGATACATGAACAAGTAGGCAAGGGCGTATTCCAATAAAATGTTATTTATAAAAACAGACGGAGGGCCAGATTTGGCCCCTAAGTTGCCAGCTCCTGACTTACACACTCAGGGGATTCCACTTCCTCACGTCTAAAGTGAAGCTTAAAGCTTTTTAATTTTTTTTGGAGGGGGGAGCATCACTGCTCTCCGGTGGTGGGAGTAGGAGGCCCAGCCCCACTGCTGGATTTGAACCTCCGTCCCAGTGGGCCGCAGTCCCGCGCACAACCACTACACCACCAGGGCTCAGCCGAAGCTTAAAACTTTGAAGCTTTACTTTGGATTTTATTTTTAACTAGTATGATTCCGTGTCATTTTTATTGTTTTAGTATCCAATGCTATATTTTAAAATTCAAGAGGTAGAAAAGAGAATTTGTCCATTGAAGAAGGAAATGGTGCCTAATCTTCACCTCTTAGGGATCCCATTACCTTCTAAAAGCTCCCAGGATCGCATTATGAAAAGTATTTCTATGTCCTGAAACCACATATGGGGTAGCACGGCCATCCTGTTTGGCAATTTGGTTCTTTGCTTAATCGTGTGCTTTGCACCTTTCCCACACATATGTATTTCACTCTTTTAACTTTAAATTGAGAAAGGAAAGGAAAAAATGCATTCCCCGGCACAAAATTCAAAAGGTGTAAAAGGATGTCTGGTGAAGATTCTTTTTCTAATCCCATTTCTCAGCTTCTGGTGGCATCATCTCGGGATGGCTGTCTGTCTCTTTGAGACACTTTGTCATGTCATTGTGTACATAAAACATAAAATGATTCATTTCCTTAATTGGTGGACCCGAGGGATGGATTAATTCTAGGGATTTCTTTTTTATCCCTATACATATGGCTGCCATAGGACATCTTACATACGGATCTTCACACTGTGAATTGAGGCAGTTCATTTTAGGCCTGAATGTTTTTGCTTCTCCATGGTCATCTTCCAGTTTGGGCAAGTGTCAAACCCATTTGGAAGTTGAAAAATAACAGCCATGAACACTCCCGTGCCCTCAGGAGGCTGTCCCGATCAATGACTCCCATGACCAGGTGTGCCTTGTCTCCCCGTGTAGTCTGTTTTGTGTGTAATGAACCACCTGAAATTGTCTCAGATCCCAGGGCACCATATACCCAAGTTCTAAACATAAGGACAATCTCCTTAGAGGTGTCCCCAATAAGACAATCATTCCCCAAAGAATGAATACTCATGTCTCCTAATATCTGACCTTCTTTTGATCACTCCAACTGTCCCCCAAATAGTCTATCACTTTTTTAAAAAATGAAGATCCTGTAAGATTCACACACCTCCTTCATTGGTTTTTATCCCTGATCTGTTTTGGAGGCACCCAGGCCAGTTTCCCCATCTCTGAATTAAGAGATGGGAGAACAGAATCGCTGCCTTTGGGATTTGCCTGATTCCTTCCTGACAGCGTCCTATAACATATTCCTCCATCCCCTGAGTTCCCTGCCTGGCAGAATATGGCTCTCGAGGCTGGATGAGATCCAGAGTGCATGTTGGGGTCCAGAACACTCTGGGAGGCACTGGCTCAGGCCTCAGCCTACACAGTGCGTTGTGCGTACAGAGGAGGGAGGCTCTGTCAGTGCCGCCCACCCTGAGTCTCTTGCTTTGGATCCTCACAGCATCCCTTCCTCCAAAGCCTGTGGACCCTTCACCAACTTCAACACCACCTGGGAGGTCGTCCCCCAGACGGTGACCACCTTCCCCAGGTCCCTGCAGTCACTCATCAATGGCGTCACGTCGGAGGCCTTCGCGGTGCCTTTCTTCATGATCATCTGGTAAGTCAGGACCACACGGTTCTTCTGCACCGGGGAGGGAGCAGGGTGCCCCTGTGGCAGGTGCTGCACCACTGAGTGGCCCCTCCCCACATTCCCATCTCTGTGATGGCCATCACACTGGTGACTCTCAGTGACTACACAGGTCCAGTAAGGTTGCACACCGACGGCACTTAGGCCCTGAGTGGCTGACTTGCAAAGAAGTCAATGCCCATTCTATTGTTGGGCCCATTCTATGGTGACCATACTTGGCCGCTAAGTAAAGGGTGAGGACTGAGCCACTGGGAGATTCCAGGAGTCATCTCTGTGACACTGTTCTGGAAGGATCCTCAAAGGTAGAGAAGCCACAGCTGTGGAACCACAGCCACTCAGAGGTGCCTTGGAAGAAAAATGATCTGCTTCCGGAAAATCTTCGAAAACCCTACTCTGACCCGCCCGCCAGGGGCTGCCAAGGGTGGCAATCAGCTCAAGGGCACTGGGTTGGTTCTTCTTGTTGTTTGGGTGAGGCGCAACTGCTGACTGGTCACGGGATCTCTTGTCTTTTGTCGGAAGGGGCTGGTAAAAGGCCAGAGAGTGCGCTGTAGGTTAGAACTCACGCTTGAAACCTGCCACTAAGAAGTGGGGTGGGCTTGGGCATCACATGGGTTCCTACTGCCATGCCACCCCCCCCACCCCCACCTCCAGAGATGAGGAGAAGCCCAGGACATACCCCCTAAGGTTGTGGGAGAGGGAAGGTGATGGATGAGCAGTGCTGGCTTTTGTCATGTGAAAGGTCCGAGGGTCTCGACTGCACACAGGGGACCACAGGATCCTAATGTCGTTGCGGTTGTTAATTTCCCATGGAGGCCGTCCTGACTTTGGGCCACCCTGTGTGTGCAGGGGGGGACTGCTCCATTGGGTTGTCAAGGTTGCGTGGCTTTCCTTTCAGGCTCAAGTTGCTAGACCTTTCTAGCGAGGCACTTCTGAATGAGTTCAAGCCACCAGCTACCAGCAGAGTGCATCCTGTTTGGGTTGTGGGTGGGTGGAGTACCTACCATGTACTAGGTACTGTTGTAAATCCCTGAAAGGTGGTGTTAACTCATGAAACCCTCACCATTACGCGACGAAGATGTAGCATAGGGACAGGAAACTCTCACCATAGTGCCAGACGGGGATAGCGGCAAAAAGGCAAGTGTGGACGCTCTGGGGTGAAATCGCTAACTTGGCTTAGGAAACTGCAGCCAGCCTGGAATTCCCAGGGCCCAGAGCAACCTTGATTGGTCCCAATCTGCGGGGCCCAGCTGGGGTTGGGCTAGAGCACCACCTGGTGGTGGTTATGTGATGGCTTCTCCTCCTGTTACTCATCAGAGAAATGTCACAGAGATTGGTAACTCCTGGGATCTCCCAGTTGCTTGGCCGTCATGTCATCGGCCCCATCTGGGAGGCAAAGACGACCCTAAGTTCAGAGGGAGCCATGTCCCCTTGAATTATCCTGGGGGAAGGCTTGCTCCCCCACCCCCGCTCCATCTCCCTCAAAGTTAGTAAGGTCAATTACGTCCCCCCCCACACCCCGACTTGAAATCTGGGGCTGGACAGACAGCGGGAGTCACTGACCAGTTGTTTTCATCCAGTGTTGCCATGTGGATACTAAGCGGGTGACTGCTGGCTTTTACGCAGTCCCCGGCCGTCTCCGACAGAGGATCACATCTGTAGTGTGATCACACACGGTTCATTACATGCCGACACCTCCTCCCCTCTGCAGGTGCCAGGGTGGGGACATCGGCAACTGGTAGCCTTTACTCTAAAAAGCCAGGCTTATGTCGGACTTGCTGCTGCCGACACATGCAATGGGCACTGGCTGTTTCCGGCCCCTCTGCTGCCTTCTCCCCAAGGGACATGTTTCCAGGGACCGGGCGTAGACTGTTCCTGCCCTGAGGTCGGGTGTGGGGAACTCACTGTCCACCTCTCCGCCTTGTGTTGCAGCCTCGTCATGTTCTACTTCATCGCCCTGGCCGGGGCGCACAAGAAGGTTGTGGACCAGCTGCGAGAACAGCTGTCGCTGGTAAGGGAGCAAGTGCTGGCTGTGGGGTCACTCTAGGGGAAGGAAGGAAGAGGCAGGGGCTTTCTCCTCACCACCACCCTCAAACTCTGGGGGAGTGCCCAGAGGCTCTCCCCATGTGCACACACTTCCAGCCCTTCCACGCAGTGTTAGTCTGGGTAGACTAGAGAAACAAATCCATGGACACTCGTAGGTGTATAGGAAAGAGGCTTATATACAAGAGCAGTTGAGTGTTGAGAAAACACCCTAACCCAGATCAGGTCAAGTCCAGAAGTCCTAGATTAGCCCCTATGTCCGATACCAATGTTTAAAGTCCTCTTCAGACTCAGGAAACACATGCAATGACGCCGAATGCAGGATGATCACAGGTCAGTGGGTAAGAGAGTGTTTGGATCCAGTGATGGTGTAAGCATCTCAGTGCTGGCAGGGGTCTCCATGTGGCTTTTCCAGCTTCAGGTCTGCATCAGGGTAGGTCCATGTGGCTTCTCTAGCACCGTGTGTCCTGTCAGTAGAGCATCTCCAAGGGAGTGAAGTAGTGAGAGAGAGGTGTCTCCCGCCTCTAAGGAGGAAAATCCAGATTTCCCAGGATTCTCAGGAAAAAGCCATGCCCCCATAGAGGCCTCATTGGCTATGATCGATTGACAGACTAGACTCCACTACTTCACTCTTAATCCTCTCAAGTCCCAAATTGACACCAGATTATGTAATTACCACACACACCTATCTCTATAAAGCACCTGTACTGCAGCCTGCACTGTTCTGGGATCCTAAGATGAATCCCAATTCTTAATATTGCTAGGAATAAAATCAAGGTGGGTTGAGAGGTAAGATCTATAGGCAGAGGTAACATTGGGGCTGAGACCTGGATGATGGTGACTAGAGACCTTAGGAGGGGGCAGTATGGGTGGAGATGAAGAAGAGGAGGAAGGATATCATGGTTGCAGGTGGGTGAATGAGGGCAGAGAGGCAAGACATATTGGGTTATCAACAGGCCAGAGCTGAGGGCTCTGAGAAGTTTGACTTTTGTTCTGAATGTGATAGAAGCCATTGGAAAGGTTTGAATCATGGTCTATTTCTATTTTCTTTGTGGTGTGAAATATATGGACAAAACAGTCCTTTCAATCATTTTTATATGATTATGTTTCTATGCTTCTGCCTTTCAAGATAGTTCATGAGACCATGTAATAGGAAATGAACACTGAGGCAAATATGACAAGGACTATATTCCCTAACTTGTAACAGAGGGGATCTCTAAAGCTAGTATTCCAAGGTAAAAGCCACGACATATGTTAGAGATGAAGCCCAAGTACATTATCCTGCTTTAAATATCATTCCCACAGATTCTCCCTAGCCATGCTGCCTTAAAATGAGCACATGATTGACTCTATTCCCCTATAGAAGCAGGCATTCTTTTGTTATCCCCTCCCACTTTGGGTACCCAGCCCCCTTTAACCTTCCCCCAGTGCAGGTATTAGGTTTCCCCACCTGTGAGCTCAGGGACCTTACTGTAGTTACCACCCATCTTGTGATGTATGTAACTGCTGAAAATGCATGTCTGTGGCTACCTGTAAATATCCCAAGATAGTAAAGACTCACCCTCTCTCTTTTCCCACCTCCATGTGGCCACTAAGAGAGGCTGAGGCGAGCATGCTGCCATAAAACGTGTCTGGCTCCTTTATTTTACTCTCTATAAAGTCATCTTCTATGACTTTACTATATAACCTTTATACATTTTCACCATATAGTTGTGCCTACGACCTTTCCTCTGATAGTTGTCCTTTTACAACTTCCTTTCCTCAGGTTCACCCCTGTGTTAGCACGGGTAGACTAGAGGAACAAATTTCATAGACTCGCATATAGATATAAGGAAAAGGCTTATATACAAAAGGAATGTGACACCGAGAAGGCATCCCAGCCCAGTCCAGTCCAAAGTCATAAGTCTGATATTAACCCATATGCCCGAAACCAGTCTATAAAGTCTCCTTCCGACTCATGAAGTCACAGGTCAGTGGGTGCAGAATCCCGGCGCTGGCAGGGGTCTCCCCATGGCTCCTCACTTCCAGGGCTCAGGGTCCATCAACAGCATGCCACTCTAGCTTCAAAGATCTGGCTCCATCAGGGCAAAGCCGTGTGGTCTCTCCGCCAGCTCCTCCAGCTTCTCGGAGGCTGCCATCTTGGCTTTTCCGTGACTCATCGCCTCTGAGACTAAGTCCCAACAACTGGGGAGACAACTTCTCATCTTCACGAGGGAAATATTGCGAGACTTCCCAGAAGTCTCAGGAGAAAGCCATGCCCACACAGAGGCCCCACTGGCCACCCAATGGCCATTTCCAGATTAACAGGCCAGACCCCACCTCCACATCTCAACCATAAAATTAACATAAGCACATGACTGCCAAAACCCCTGCAGTGGCCTATGTATCAGGACTTCATTTCTCTTTGTGACTGAGTCGGATCTCATTGTATATGTGGAGCACCGTGTGTTTACGCATTTCTCTGTTGATGGGCCCTGGGGTGGTGTGAACAGTGCTGCCCTGGATCTTGTTGTCCAAGTGTCTGTCTGCACCCTGGCTTCCACTTCTCTTGGGTGTGTATCTAGGACCGGGACTGTTGGGCCATTGGAAAGTCTGTATTTCACTGTTTGAGGAGCCATCACACTGATTCCCACAGTGCTGCCCCTAGATAACCCCACCAACACCGTGTGCTGGGGTTCGACGTTCTTGCCATGATGGTTCCCTTGTGTGTTGTCGGATCACAGCCACCCCAGTGGGGTGAAGTGGTGAGCACAGGGTGGATGATATCTCCCTGGAGCAGCAGACATTGTTTCATTATCTCCTTCCGCTGAAGCCCTACTAAGTTCATTGTTGAGTTTACTGGCCATTTCTAGATCATTGCTGGTCAAATGTCAGATCACGTCCGCTGCCCTGTTTCACCTGGGCTGCTGTTCTTTTCTGTTGTTGAATGGTAGGAGTGTTCTTGCTTTTAATATCTCTTTATCGGCTCTGTTTCTCAACTCTCTCCTCCCATGCCCAGGATACTGTTTCCAAGCTCACCCATTGCTACGCGGGGAAGGTAGTTGTGGGGTGCAGGGGGAAGAGCGAACCTAGCTTAGGCCTTTACAAGGAAAGGGCCAATGGTTTGAATCCCTAACCTCAAGCCGAACCTAGCTTAGACCTTTACAAGGAAAGGGCCAATGGTTTGAATCCCTAACCTCAAGCCTAATAGTTTACTTAAACAGTGTAGAAAATAATGCTATTTGCCTCCAAATTGATAACTGTATTTTTCAACTCACTTTTTTCTTTAGGAAAGCCGTGACAAACGTTATCTAATCCAGAAACTAACCGAAGCCCAGAAAGAGATGAAGAACCGACTAGACTGATGCCATATAAGCTGACCTGGTGACTGCTGAGTTTTTATAGCATGTCTGCGTTTTCAACCCAAAATTGAGAACCTATTTTCTGGACTCCAGACTTGGCCCATGTGTAGCAGTAGGGCTGTTTCCCTAGGCCCAGTGGCCCTACAGCAGGTGGAAAACCAAGGCCCCAGGTCATTGACTGCACCTGGAAATTAGTGACGAAGAGGCCTGCACCTTTATAGTCCCAACAGAGAAGAGGACTTTTATGTTGGAAAAGCTTTCTGGACTTGTCTTTTCAGATTAACTGCTGGGCCATCCATTCAGGAGACTGGGTTCCTTCTTTTGAACCAGGTTACGGGGGCCTGGGGCTGAAGACTGTTCCTAAAGACCTAACAAGTCTTTTGAGTGATTTTGCTCACCAAACGAGAGTCTCGGTGTGGGAAGTGCAGGACTGGTGATGTTGAGGGCCAATCATGAGACCATGGAGAAGATGGTTGTGGAATTTCAGCTCCATGGTAGCAGTCAGAGACAGAGACAGCAGCCCATTGCAGACAGTGTGGCTAAGCAGATCCTGGAGGGCTGAGCACATGCCTTTGGTGAAGGGCACCGTTGCAGGCCCACAGCCAGAATGTCCTCCCTTCCTAGTGGTTCAGTCGCTGCAGGCTAGTTACTGGGGGAAGGCTGCCTTGTAGGGCCTTGTAGGACCATGTCCACAAGCTATGGTCACTTTCTTGTCGTCCTTAGGAGCCAGGGTTTGTCTGTCGTTGGTCTTCTGGATGCCCTGAGGAGCACTGGAGTTCCCCACAGACTAGGAAAAGGACTGACTCAGTTGGGAGCTGGGGACCCCTGTGCTAAAGAGTTTGGGGACATGAGACAAGCTGCTGTGGACACGAATCAGGGTACCCTAAATGCTGGTCTTGTCCACACAGACATAACCCCCATGTACAAGGCCAGCCGTTTCCTTCCCTGACATTGTTCGATGTGTCGGCTTTTATTTCATAAAACCTGTGATGCCTGTCTCCAAATGTCTGTTACAGTAAGAATCACACACGCACTGAGCACCTCATTCTCAGTTTACCCTAAATGAATAGCTCTGGACCCTCAGTTACAGTTGGATATCACGCTTTTCATTTACTTTCTGCGGAAACCTCTTACAGAGCACCGTAGTTTTGTGACCAGGCCACTTCAGCTTTCCTTCCGTTATCTTCCGTCCTTGCATTTACTCAGGACTGTGTGTGTGTGTGTGTGTGTGTGTGTGTGTTGTGGGTGGGGATTTAAAGGTGGGTGCTGTTTTTAGGAAGGATAATTCCGACGTTTCATTACTCAAAAGTGACTGACTCCTTCCCTTGAAGGGCAAAGGAAGCTTGTCGAAAAAGACGGTCTGTACACTAGTTACTTTAGCACAGGGCCATTTTCATGGTCTGCCACAAAGACAGTATAAACACGGGTGTTGGGGTCCTATGAGACTGATGAGATTCTTAAGAAAACCTAGTTTATTAAAAATTATGAGTTTCTAGACCAAATAAATAGGATCATGAATTTTGAGTTACCCAGAGTGCATTCTGTGCTCACTTAAAAAACAAATGCTAAGTGTTGGTTCTTCTTTCTAAAGCCTTTTCCTATTTAAAATGCTCTCCCCTTCCCAAGCCTCTGCAATAGCCTTGTTTTCTGTGTGACAAAAGCAGTGTGACAAACATACACTGCTATTAAGCTGAAAGTGATGTACAGTGTGTCACTTTTCATTAACGGCTGCTAATTTGCATTACCTCCTATTTGAATGTTCCTGTTTTGACAACTGTTAATAACATCAGGTGATGTCTGTATAAGATTTTTTAAATGTGTATCTTTTAAAAATGGGCATTGGAACAACAGATTAAACAGTTTTTTAATGTGTTTATGTGCATTCTGATTCATGGCACCTTCTTCCTGTCAAGGAAATTTGTCCCTGTTTGTGGCCTCTTTCCTGTCACTGGAATCGTGGAGAGGGGAAAGGCATCAGCTTAACATCATCGACAGATGACTCCTGGCCTCCTTTGGAATTTTGAGCGGGGTGGAGGGGGGAGGAGAGAGTTTAAAATCAACTGTGAAAATTACTTCAAACACTCCTCATCCCACTCCAAGGAAAGCCACAGTAGACAATTTGTACATGTTATCCTTTCGTATGCAAGCAGAGATGTGTGTTTGTATATGTGAAATATATATGTGCTCCCACCTTAAACGGGTCTACTTGATAATGTTTTTGAGACCCCTGGTGGAGCAGTGGCTACGTGTGGGGTTGCTGACAGCAGGCCACCAACTACTCCACGGAGGATAAAGTGATCAGGGGACTATGGCCACCGAAAGATTCTAAACTTCACAGCTTAGGAGATCCTGCAGAACAATTCTAACCCTGCCCTGTAGTGCTTCACAACGACTCAGAATAGACTTGATGGCAACTGGTTTTCCCTTATCATTAGCTACTCATTCTTTTTTTTCATGGAAACAGGGCATCTCAGTGCCTCAATCCCATTGTTCTCTCTATAACCATCCAACAGTCAAATGGCTTCCCATGTGTTATTCACCTGTTGAGAACACCAGGTCCTGGGACCGGACCAGCTCTTGTAAATGGTTCTCTTTTTGACCTGGGAACCTGGCCAGTTCTCCTGGTCACACAATATTCTCATTCCAGCTCAGTCACCTAGGTAGGTGATGCCCTTCGTTTGCTTTAACCCTTGAGTTGGCAGATGTGCCTGTGGCTACCCAGTTGCATAGGTATTTGAGAAGAAAGGAACTAAGTCTGCCATGAGGGCAGAGGGTCTGATGTCGGAAGACAAAGAACTTCTCAATGTTTCTTATTGACTCCAGTCCAGTCACCATCAAGTCAGTTCTATCGCATGGCAAATGCCACGTGTTCCCTGGGATGAACTGTGTTCCTTGGGATGCCAGTGGCTGACTTTTTTTCCAGTAGATTTCCAGACCATTCTTCTAAGGGCCTCTAACTGGACCCCGACCTCAAACTTTCTGGTTACCATGTAACCGTTTGCACCAGTTTTATGGGTAAAACAAGTAAGCGTTGGGCTGCTATCTGAAGAGTCGGTGGTTCAAACCCAGCAGCAGCTCCACAGGACAAAGATGAGGCTGTCTGCTCCCATAGATTTATTGAACCTTGGAACCCTTACATAGGGTCACTATGAGTCAGAATCCACCCAATGGCTGTGGGTTCTATCACTTGTATCATTGAACCTTTGCATGTTTTTTTTTCCCTAGTGGAAAAGCTTGCTTTTATACTTTTTCATCAGTATTTTAAATATAAAAGTTGGGTAAATTGAGGATACTTTTGTTATTATAAAGTATCAAATGTTAAAAGAAACAAAACAAGTGATCTATTGCATATCTGTTGCATAAGAACTCTTTGAGGTGTTAAAAGGCAACGATGTCACTTTGAGGACAAAGGTCCACCTGCTCCTAGTATGGTCTTGTCACCAAAACGCAGGCTCACACCTGGGAGCAAGTAAGCCAATGAAAGGGGTAAAGTGAAGCGAAAGTTCCCAGAAGGTAGCACCAATCAGGAGACTAATGGCCAAACAGTCTGTCTTGATGGTGTCCTGTTTGAAATCGGAGCACATCTTTCTATTTGGAATTTACCCTTTGAGGAGTGTTTGACATTAACTCGGAGAAACAACTGTCGAGCATGAACAAGCAAACAGCACAACAAGGTTCTTTTGTCTTCGTCTCAGGATGTTTCTGACGACTCATCAGATAACAGGGACCAATTTTGGGGGCCACTAACAGACACGGAAGAGTCTTGGAGACATCTGACCCTTCTAAATGGCACGTGCCCCAAACCAGTTTGCCTCTGCGCAAGACCTACATGAAACTTGCATGGAGGCTGCATTAGGCCACTTGGGCTAAATGTTTCCAACAGTTTCATACACACGGGCAGGCTAGACGATGTGGGTAACAAACCGTTATTTTGGAATCATGGTGGTGTCAAAGACGACCAGCACACAAAATGTCTTGGAAGAAGTGCAGCGGGGATGTTCCATAGAATTCAGAACGGCGAGACGTCCTCTCACATACGTGGGACACCACGTTTGGTAGAGGCTCGTCGTTGGGGGGAAAAAAAAGCCCTGTCCGAGATGGATTGCCAGCGGCGGCATCCGCGGGCTCACGCACAACCGCAGTGGTGAGGAAGACGCAGGACGGGGCAGAGTCGGAATGGTGAATGTCCTAATCTCTCCCCGGAATTGAGGTGGGAAACCTTGATCCAGTCTGGACTTTTGAAAGCTCAAGTCAGCGTTTTCATTTCCATGGTAACCCAAAGACTGACTCAGCCAAATGGGTGACAGGGCCTGTCTCCAATGACATCGTCGCACTGGTCCTTTGCCTCCAATCGAACGGCGGCTTGGGAAGCCCGGGCGTCTCCAGCCGTGCCAAGCCCCGCCGCGCTTCCCTGCGTCATCAGTCGGCGCCGAGGGCACGTCCGGCCAGTTTCGATCGGCGCCGCGGCTGCTCCGTGGTCGGGGGCGATGCAGCGCGCCGGGGCGGCGGCGGCCCGTCCTCTGTGGCAGCTGAGCGCCGGTGCCCAGCGGCCCCTCGCAGGTAAAGGGCGGCGGGGTTGTGACCGCGCGCTGCCCGGGAACCCCGGAGTCTGTGCCCGAGGGGCAGGGAGGGGCTCGGAGGAGACGGCTTACGTCACAGTGCTGCGACCGAGGGCGACGGCTGCCGGCGCGCGGCGGAGAGGGCGGAGTCTCCGGGAGGGACGTGACGGGGCCGGCCGCCCTTTGCCGCGGCAGGTCGGGGAGGCACGTTGGGGGATGACGCAATTGAACGTGGGTGCGTTGACGTCGCCTCGGGAGGAGGATTAGCCTAAGGACACGCTCTCACGGTCATCCTGTCGACTCCGACCCATAGAACTGCCCCCCGCGGATTTCCAAGATTGCAGCGCTTCTTTTTTTAGTCTAGAGTTGTCATGTGTTGGGCACCCTCGAGGCAAGATTTTTAAAAAATCATTTTATTGGGGGCTCTTACATCAATTGTATCAAACATAGTTGTACATAGGCTACCATCATTTTCTAAGCATTTAGTTTGTGTTGGAGCCCTTTGTATCAGCTCCTCTTCCCGCCTACCCCCGTGTCCCCTTCATAAGTGATAAATTATCCCCACCCCATCCCTGAGTCCCCTTAATAAATTATAAATTATTATTGTTTTCATATCTTAAACTGACCGCTGTCTCCCTTCACCCACATTTCTATTGCTCTTGCCTCGTCCCCCTGCCCCCGCCGGAGATGGTGTTGGGAAATAATGCATCGATCATTGAGATTGCGACCCCCTTCCTCCTTCAGCTTCCCCCTATCCTCCTGTCTTGGCTTCTCCCATTTCTGTTCCGGAAGGTTTGTCTGACCTGGATTTCGTGTGTCGTGAGCTCTCATGTGAACCACTGTACATGCTCCAGTCTAGCCAGAACTGAAAGGCAGGACTGGGCTCATACTAGTGAGGATTAAAGAAGACTGAGAACCAGAGGAATAGTGTGTGTTTCATCTGTAGATTACAACTCTTTAAGGGAGTAGAAAGTCTCATCTTTTTCCCATGGAGCCTCTGGTGGCTCTCAAACTGCTGACTTTGTGCTTAGCGGCTGAATGTGTGACTTGACGAAAATGCAGACTCAGCGGTTGATGCAGGGGCACCCCCTCGAGATGATCCTCTTGGCAGCCTTCACCAGGCTTTCCTGCTCCGGCTGTGGGAACTTGTTAGAAATGCAGACTGTGGGGCCCACTCAGAGGGTGTACACGACCAACTCAATCTGAGAAGCACCAGTGCTCTGCAGAGGAAAGTGGGCCCTGGCTCCCTTCCCCCCTCTTAAAACGAGCAGCTTCAGAAGCATGTGGTCAGGCTGTTTTCTCTGAGTTGGATCATTTGCATACCACTTGGAGGAGTTTTGTCTTACAGCAAAATCACTTTTTTTTAACCACTTGTATTTTGATGCCTGAATAGTTTGTCATCCACCTCCCCCCCCCCCCCATATAATAAAACCCCATTCTAAAACTACATCACATTGTTTGACAACATCTAAATCCTTGTTCTGGTAAAAGATTCATCAGGATCCAATGGATCATCATGAAGCTCATAATGCACATAATGCACATAATGCACATAATGAAGCTCATAAATGCACACTGAAAACAACGTCATTAAAGATGGGCCTTTCTGTCTGGGGTCTTAACGGCTTGAAGATAAGCAAGCAGGATGGCCATCTAGCTGAGAAACAATGAAAGCCCCATGAAAGAAGCACACCAGCCTGTGTGATCTTGAGGTGTCCATAGGATCAGCTATCAGACATTGAAGACCCAGAACCTAAAAGCTTCATGTGAATGAGGGGCAGTGCAGAGTAGAGACCCAAAGCCCATCTGAAGGCGACTGGATGTTCCTTATAGAAGGGTCAAGGGGAGAAGACCAGCCAGTCAGGGTGCAGTGTAACACCGATGAAACACAACTTTCCTCTAGTTCAGCGGTTCTCAACCTTCCTAATGCCATGATCTTTTAACACAGTTCCTCATGTGGTGACTCCCCAATCATAAAGTTGTTTTCGTTGCTACTTCATAACTGTAATTTTGCTACTGTTGTGAGTCGGGCAACTCCTGTAAAAGGTTCATTTGACCCCTAAAGGGGTTGCACCCACAGGTTGAGAGCCGCTGCTCTAGTTATTTAATGCTTCCTTCCCTACCTCCACCCCCACTATCATGACCTCAGTTCTACCTCCCAAATCTGACTAGACTAGGGCATGTCCATGGGTACAGATAAGAGCTGGAAACACAGGGAATCCAGGACAGATGAATCCCTCAGGACCGATATTGAGGGCAGCCATACCAGGAGGAGAAAGGGAAAGTGGGGGGTGGGGTAAAGGGGAACCGATCACAATGATCTAGTTAGAAACCCCTCCCAGGGAGACGGACAACAGAAGCTTGGGTGAAGGGAGACATCAGTCAGTATAAGACATAACAAAAACATTTTATAAATTATCAAGGGTTCATGGTGGAGCCAGGGGGTGGGGGCGGGGAGGGGAGCTGTGGTGGGTGGGTGGGGTGTGAAAAGCTGATACCAAGGGCTCAAGTAGAACATGTTTTGAAAATGATTATAACAAGATATGTACAAATATGCGTGACACAGTGGATGGATGGATGGATGGTGATAAGAGCCCCCAATAAAATAAAAGTAAAAAGATAGATGGGGCTTTCTACTCCCAGAAAGAAATGCTGGCTTGGAAACTCACAAGGCCAAACTGCTTGTCCTAGAAAGACGCTCTCGACTTGATGGCCAAGAGTTTGTTTTCTTGGTCTGGGACTGGGCCACACTCGCCCACGACACTACACGAGCTCCTGGAGCATCTCGTGCTTCTGTAGCAGAGTTCCCACAAGTGACTGGCAAACAGACCTTTGTCTTCTCCCAGCCCACCCAGCCATGGAGCCGATGCCCACGCCCAGTGACCTGGTGTGGGCTCTCCCAGGCTCTGCACGCCCTCTGGGGGCAGCCAGCCTCATCTTCCTCCTGAGAGGGGGCAACGGTACACTGGAATCACCAGCCTTGAGTTTGGAGCACAAGGACAAGCTAAAAGTCTGAACTCAGGCCTCTGGCCTTTCAGGGGAGGCTTTCTCGGTTGGTCGTGGTAGAAGGTCTGTTGCTGAGTCATTTTGTGCTTGGCATCTCTCTTCCCCCTTCTCTTATCCATGTAATCTCTGTATCTCAAAGGAGATGGACTCAGAACACAGTAATGCAGCTCATTCCTAGACAGGATTTTAGTCACAGGCATTGAGATTGGGATTATTACAGCACATTGGGCTGGAGGGGGGCGGGGGCAGCATTCATCATAACAGTGCTCACTCGTG
>PVJH01031574.1:0-23602 GCA_004026705.1 Nesogale talazaci
TTGCAGGCTAACTCAGACACGTGGAAGTCCTTGAGGGCGGTTCCCTTAGAGCTTTCTGGGTAGGCACACTGATAAGACTCGGGCCAGTCCTCGACCACATCCCGTGATATGTGACTGATATTTCTGATAAACTCTCTGAGCTCACAGGAACATTGGAATGGATTGTTCCCTGCTTTCATTGACGTCACCGTCTGGCACGAGGAGAAGAACATCGCCGATGGCTGGGCAATGGCATTGTGGGTGATGATGAGGGCAGAAAGGCTGCTCAGGGTGCCACAGTCAGGAAGGTCAGTTAAGGAATTGAAAGCAACATTCAGTTCTTCCAAATCTTTCAGACTGGTGACATCTTTAGGAATGCTCTTTAGTCGGTTATTGTGCAGGTCAAGGACTGAGACTCTCGGGGGTAAGCATCTGAAAACAGAATCAGTGAGCCTGTTTGAAGACAAATCTAGCACGACGATGCTCTCTGTCCAAGTGCAGTTTCTTCTGTGTCTATTCAACTCCAGAGAATTCTGGCTAACATCCAGTATTTTCAAAGATGGCATATGCTGAGTCATGAGACCTATCTTGAAAAGGTCTTTTAATCCATTCTTTTGTAAGATAAGTGTCTCCAATTGAGACAACGTGGAGCAATTTTCAAAAATACTGTCTGTGAAGACATTCTGGGTGAAGTTCAAGAACTTAAACGTACTGGGTTCCTGAGGACAAAGCATGTGTATAAAAGTGGTATCTGCTATGGTTAACATCTCAATGTTCATCTCAGAAAACATGGAATATAATACATTCTGTGAAAAAAGAAATTCTATATATCGGAGATGTTCTATTGTCAATGCTTTCAAAGCAGTTTTAGAATACTTAAAATATTCCTTACGAATGGTTTCAATTACTGTTATACCGTAAATATTTAGATATCCTACAGGTCTGGGCCAAAGGAATTGAAACAGTCTCACCAAACATTTCCAAGTGGTTTCCACATGGGTCAAGGTCAAATTCAGGAAGTGTGGACCCCTGGTGAGTTCTGATAAGAAATTCAGCAACACATGGCAGTTCTTATTATTTAATTTAATGTTGGTCAGTTCTAAGAGCTCTAAGGTGCGAACTGACATGTTCATTTGGATAGAGAATGAACTCTTTGGATGAAAAGTCAAAAGGAGTCTCTTTGTATTCAGAATCTGGAGGCCTTCTGTTTCATTTCCTTTGGCATTGGAGCCCTCCAAATGCACGAGGAGGGAGCTTGGATGTACATCGGCAATGGATAGCAGGTCTGATCGCTCTAACTTTGTGGTGCTTAATCCCAAGAAGTCCAGCTGCATCAAGCTGCCAAATTCCTGACAGAGGGGCAGAGCACCAAAGTCATTGTATGAGAGGTCTAAATGCTTGAGACTCACAATAGGGTGACAGGATATCTTCCACAACTGATTGTGAGATAAATCCAAGTATTCCAAATCTTGATTGAACCGGAAAACACTCAGATCCAGTTGCTGGATTCTATTATGGGAAAGTATCAAAGTTTCCAGCTCCGACAGGAAGCTGATGTCAGAGACCTGAAGGTCAGATATGTAGTTGTGAGACACATCTATGACTTTAGTTTCGGGTGGTAGATCCTTCTGAAACCGAGTGAGATTTTTTTTTGACAGATATGCCTTACACACACTCTCATCTGAGAACTGGAGTATAGTTACAACAAGTATGATGGTAACACAAACAGGAAAGTTTCTAGCAATAGCTTTCTTGTCTTCGGCCATCATGTTGCAGGAGCTATCCTATAGACTTGCTGTCACTCTTCAGAGCATCTCTGTATACATATGGATCCAAATTCTAGAAATAAGCATAGATGATGCTATAAAATTATTTCTCTCAAACCTCCACTGATTAAATACAAAGTGCTTATAATTCTTTCACTCCCCACTAGTGTCATTTCTATCCCTTTAAGCTAAAGAGTTATTTTTCCTAACTGTAGAGCTTACTGCTAGCAGAGGGGGCAATATGGACCCTTGTTCTCAATGCTGCAATGAAAGACTGGTCCTGCAGCTGGTCTTTGCTTATCCCAGTGGTTCTCCATCCATGAGTCTCAACACCTCTGGAGGTTGAACCACCCTTTCACAGGAGTCACCTAAGACCATCAGAAAACACATATTCCTGATTGTCTTAGGAACCAAAACACTGCTCCTCTATCCATCTCCAGGCAGGTCTGCCCACATGCAGATATTCCTGCCTACCAGTACCCAATGGGAAGACTATTACCCATGCTGCAAGACAAATTCTATTGATTTGTCATTAGAAATCATTATTTCACAATAGATAATGACATATTGCTTTGGTAATGAAATCACTATGCCTTAATTATGTTCAATTTGTAACAAAGAAAATACAACCTGCATACCAGATATTTACATGACAATTCATAACAGTAGCAAAATTACAGTTATGAAGTAGCAATGACAATAATTTTATGGTTAGGGGTCACCACAACAGGAGGAACTTTATGAAAGGGCCACAGTATTAGGAAGTTTCAGAACCACTGGCTTAACCCATCACCAGCTTTCTCAAGACTGGAAAAACCCTCTGATGGATATTTGTCAAAAGTGCTGGGAGTCAAATGAACCAGCTGCACAGTTCTAGAGGTGCCATCATTATGCACGTGGCTGCTAATTTTATGGTTTGGAATTCAGACCCACCGATGACTCTTTGGGAGAAAGATCTGGTGATCAAATTTTAAAGAGGTGATCAGTGGCCTTTGATACTGTCAGGCTGATTCCAGCTTGTGTAAATCTGGGTTGACCAGAGAAACAAAATTCATTTAGACACATATGTGTTTAAGAGAGAGCTTTCTATACAACAGCAATTGAATATTGAGAAAACATCTAGCCCAGTCCAGATCAAGTCCATAAGTCTGATATCAGCCCATCTGTCTGATACCAATCTATGAATTCCTCTTCAGACTCATGAAACACATGCAATGTTGCCGAATGCAATGTTGCTGAATCCAGGAAGATCACAGGACAGTGGGTGGAAAGTCGTGTGGATCCAGTGGTGATGTAAGCATCTCAGTGGGTCTCCACATGGGTCCTCCAACTCTGGGGCTCTGGTGTAGCTCCACGTGTCTTGTCATCAGAAATATGTCTCAGGGGGACACAGCAGACTAAAAGAGTCTGTTTCCCACCTCCTGGGAAGAAGACAGGAGTTCAGAATCCTCAAGAGAAGGCCATGCCCACATAGAGGTCTCATTGGCTATGACCCGATTGACAGACTAGACTCCATCTCTTCACCAATTGACAGATTATGTAACCACCATACAACTTATAGAAGCACTATGTGCAGCAGAACAAAAAGCCTCTCTGGTCTTTCACCACTCTCACAATTGTTTGACCCCACTGTTGAAGTCACTGTATTAATCTATCTTTTTAAAAGTCTTCTTCTTTTTCCCTGACCCTCCACTTTACTAAGCACAGGGTCCTTCTCCAGGGACTGGGCCCTCCTCATAGTATGGCTACAGTCTGTAAAACCAAGTTTGACTATTCTTGTTTCTAAGGAATATTCTGGCTGTATTTCTTCGAAGACATGCTTGTTCTTCTGATAACCCATGGTACAGTCAATGTCCTTTATCAACACTCTAATTGTGATGCATCAATTCTTCTTCAGTCTTCCCAGTCACTGTCCAGCTTTCACATACATATGACTCAATTGGAAATATCACGGCTTAAATCTGACACACCTTAATTGTCCACATGGCCTCCTTGCCCTTAAACACCCTTAAGAGACCTTCTACAGGACTATATCGCTGCATCATTTAATTGACTGACTACTGCTTCTGTGGGTATTAATTACGGATCCAAGTAAAATTAAATCCCTGACAACTTTGATCTCCGTGCCCCCGCCCCCCAAATTATCATGATGTTAAAAACCACTGATCTAGTTATTAGAATTCTGACTTATTTATGTTAAGGTCTAATCCACGCTGAAGGTTTTGATCTTTGTCAGTAAGTGCTTCCCATTTTCCTCGTGAGCCAGCAAGTGTCTGCCATGTGCACAGCACAGGCTGTTCACGTGTCATTCTTCCATCTTGTTGCTATGCTCTTGTCTGTATACGCGGCTCCTTGGTTTACTTGCTTAGCAGGTAGATTGAATTAGTGTGTTGAATGGATGCAACCCCGATGCACTCCCTTCCTGAATTTGAACTACATTAACCTTGACCAATGTCACTTCTGCATAAGCAAAGTTAAATGCTCTGGAATTCCCCTTTTTCACTGTTATCCATAACGTGTTGTGCAGCAAGTTAAATGCCTTCGCACCGTCAATAAAACATGACTGAATCATTTTTTCTGTAGGTGATTCATCTTGTGATGACTTGAGGGCTGTTGTGATATTAGAAGCTGCATCACCAACATTTCCCGTTCCCACAGAGTCACCCAGGGTGGACACTTTTGCCTGCAGAGGTTTCAGGCAAAGAAAGCTAAGGAAAAAAGAAGACCTGGCGACATAACTTCTAAAATATTGGCCAGTGAAAACCTTAAGCATAGCAGATAGTGCCGCAAGATGGACTCCTCAAATGGAAGGCCCTGGGGGGAGAACGGCCTCTTCAAAGCAGAGTTGACATCGGTGCTGTGGATGGAGGCAAGCTTTCAGGTCCTCCGTTTGTTGATGTGGCACAACTTAAAATAAGAAGGTACAACTGCAATCACCCACTAATAATCAGAACGTGGATTGTAGGAAATGTGCATCTAGGAAAATCAGAAGTCATTAAAAAATGAAGTGGATTGCATAAAGACTGCCACTCTATGCTGACAGAGACTGGTAATGGCCATTTTGAGCTTACAAGCATCTACTTTCCTATGTCAGAAAAGAATTTTGAAGCGGAATAGCACCATTATTATTGCTAACGGAAAAGTAATCCAAGCTCTATCCTGAAGTACGATGTCAGTGACAGAATAAGATCCATATGTTTAAAAGAAAGACCAGTTAATACAACTATTACTCAAATGTATACACCAACCACTAATCCCAAAGATGAAGAAATTGGAGATTTTCATCAACTTTTGTAGCTTAAAATTGATCAAATATATGATCAAGATGCATCGATAATAACTGGAGGATGGAATGTGAAAGTTGAAAACAAAAAAGAATATGGTCACAGCGATTGAAATGACACCAGGGATATCCTGATAGAATTTTGCGTGGCAAACAACTTGGTAATCTTTTCCAAACAATACAAGCAGGAATCCCACCAGGGTGAATACACAGCAATCAATTAGGCTATTATCTGTGGAGAAAGATGATCAGAGAAGCTCAATATCTTCAAGCTGACTGCTGAACAGACCATTAATTGCTTATATGTAAGTTCAAGTAGAAGCGTAAGAAAATTAAAATTAAAAAGTGCTGCAGGAAGCTTGGGATTTAGACATTCGTGGGGGACAGGGGGGTGGCGTGTAAGGAGAAATACCCCCCTCTCTGATCCTGCTCTCCCCAACCCAGGTACCACTTTGAGGATGTTGGTGGGGGTCGGGGGGGGGGGCAGGGAGCTAGGGGTATATACGTGGAGGCTGTGCGGTCCTTTCCTTGGAGAACCTGGCCTTGAGGGACTGCCGTCAAGAGGCTTGGATCCTCTGGGGCAAGCAGCAGGTAGCCAAGGAAAACCAGCAGGTGGCAAAGGAGGTCACACTACACCAAGCCTTGTTGCAGCGACTGGCTCAGTACCACACCGACCGCCTCCTAACCTTCAATCAGCCCCGCCCCGAGAACGGATCTTGTCATGGCCCTGAAAATGTATCATCCCTGCCCCGGAGCCTGGGCGACTTTGAACAGTTTGTGACCAGTCTGACCCTTCACGATCCCAACATCTTTGGTCCTCAGGAAAGCTGCTGAAGCAAGAGGCTGGAGGCATGTACCAGGCTGCTGCTGTGGACCTGGAGGCCCGCTGCTGTGAGGGGAAGCATCAGACACATCCACTTTGCAGAAATAAACGTGCCTTATAATAAAAAAATTGAAACAAGTCCTTGAGAGCCAAAGTGCAAACTGGAGCATATCCTAACTTAATTTAGAGAGCACCTTAAGACTTAATGGATCAGACACTAATGACAGAAGATTAGTTGAGTTATAGTAGGACATCACAGGCATCACATAAGAAGGCAAAAACCCATAGGAGAGGCAGAAAAGAAAGAAAGAAAAGGGGATATCAGAAGAGACTTGTTCTTGAATTCAAAGTAACTGAAGTAAATGAAAGAAATGATGAGGAAAGGGTCTCAACAGAGACAACAGAGCAGTTTGGGAAGAGAAAGTAAAATTCTAAAAAAATGTGCAAGTGCGTAGCGTTAGAAAACTATTCCTCACATTGATGCACTAAACATTACAGCTAGTGACGCTGAAATAGAATATCTTACCACATCCTCAGCCTGAAATTGATCCAGCATGCAATCAAGATGTATAGATAATTATTGGAGACTGGTATGCAAAAGTTGGAACGAAGAGGAAGGAACAGTAGTTGGAAAATGTGACCTTGGTGATGGAAGCCAATATGGAAAACAAATGATAACATATTGTAAGACCAGTCACTGCATCATAAATCCTTCAGCAACAATAAAAATGTTATTGTTATTTTATTGGACTATTCACATAGTCTACTGACTATTCAAGCTATTCTATTGGTTATTCACATGGACTGCTCCAGATGGAATACACAGAAATCAAACGGAGTACATGTGTAGGAAGAGACCACGAAGAAGGTCAACACCAGCAGCTAAATCGAGACCGGGTGCCAACTCTGGAAGAGACCATCAGATTGAAGCTGAAGAAAATTGAAACAAGTTTAAGAGACCCCCAAAATATTAAGCACATCCCAGTTGAATTTTGAGAACCTCTCAAGAACAGAGTTGATGCGTTCAGGAGCATGTGCAGAAGACCTGATAAACTGGAAGCTCACATCAAAAGCACAGTCTCTGAAGACAGCAAAAGGTCATTAAATGGACAGGAAAGAAAAGACTCGGAAATTTGCTCTTGATTATAGAATAACTCAAGCACACTGAGGAAATGATGAAGCCAAAGAACTGCACAGAAAATCTCAAAGATCAACTTGAGAAGGTGAGGTCGAATATTCAATATTTCAAATATAATATGAAAAATTATGATGTGCCAAGACATAGGACTAGAAAGTCAAAAAGGAAGAACACATGTATCATATCTTACACTGAAAGAACTCAAGCAAAAAACTCAAGTCTTGAGCTTCACTCCTGAAGCATCGAAAGAAAATGGAAAGAATACTGAATCACTGTACCAAAAAGAACAAGTTGACATTCCACCATTTTGGGAGGTGGCATATTCCAGCTGCACTGAAGGAATTAATTAAAAACGAAGCTCTAGGAATCTAATAGAGATGTTTCAAAAAGCGAATAAAGCACTAGCTCATCTATGTCAAGAAATTTGGAAGTAAGCTATTTGGCCAACTGACTGGGGGGTGGGGTGGGGAGGTACTTATATCCACTCCAAAGAAAAGTGACCCAACAAAATGCATTGATTATTTTTGCACAATATCATTGATGTTGCAGGCAAGTAAAATTTTGCCAGAAATCACCCAAAAAAGGTTGCAGCAGTATCTTGACAGGGAGCTACCCAGAAGTTCAGGTTAGATTCATAAGAGGAGGTGGAACAAGGAATATCACCCCCGATGATAGACGGATTTGGGCTCAGAGCGGAGAATAGTAGACAAATCTTTACCTTTGTTTTATTGACTATGCAATTGACGGTGTGGATGACAATGAACTAGGGGGAGCCTCAAGGAGAATGAGAATTTCAAGATACTTGATTGTGCTCACATGGAACTTGCACATGGATCAAGAGTTGTTGAAACAGAACAGGTGGATCAAGAGCTGTTGAAACAGAATAGGTAAATACTACATGGTTTAAAATTAGGAAAGATAGGGCTGAGGCCCGGTGGCATGGTGGTTGTGCATGGGACTGCGGCCCACTGGGTTGGAGGTTCAAATCCAGCAGCAAGGCTGGGCCTCCTACTCCCACCACCAAAAGGCAGTGATGCCAAAAAACAAAAACAAACAAAAAAAATCATGAAAGATGTGCATAAGAGTTGTATCCTCTTGTCATACTTATTCATTCTTTATGCAGAGCAAGTAATTGGAAGCTGGATAATATAAAGGAAGGAAGGTTTACTAACTAACAACATGCAATACACAGATGACACAACCTTGCTTGCTGACGGTATGGAAGACTTGATGAAAATCAAGGATTGCAGCCTTCAGAATGGATTACAACACGCTGTTAAAAAAAAATCCTCACAACTGAATTGATAAATAGGTAGCATGATAAAGGAAAAAGATTGAAGTTGGTCAAGAATTTTTTATTTTTTGCTTAAATCCTCCATCATTGCACAAGGAAGCAACGGTTAGGAGATCAAAGGCTGCCTTTTATTGGGTAAGTTGCTCCCCGAGACCCCATGGAAGGCTGACAGGTCAGGGTATTATTTAACTGCCCCACTGACCCGAGCTACGGAATTTTCAAAGTCTTTACATGCATGTGAAAGTCTGACCTCGAACAAGGAAAACCAAGGAATGGATACACTTGAATTCTGGTGCCGGTGAAGAATGCTGCAAATAAGATCAACGGTCATGACAAGAAACTAAGCTGTTTGGGAAGATGTGTGATCAGAATGCAGCAAGAGTGGTGAGACTTTGTCTCACAAACTTAAGTAGACATGCTATCAGGAGAGTCCAGGAAAAGGGTGTCATGACAAGATGGAATGACACAGTGGCTGTCACAATGGGCTCAAATTTACTCCTGGTTGGATGCCGGGGACTGGGTGATGCTTTGTGAGGTTTCCCACAGGCTCCCCAGGATTTGGGATCGACTTCATGGTTGTGAGTACTAGACTATGACAAAACGCAAATCTTCCTGGAGGCAATTCACATTTATAAAAAATATCAGAGGGAGGGAAACAGAGTTAAGAGTGGAAATTAGGAAGCTTACTCTGTTTATTTGAAAGAATATTTTAAAAAAATTAAAGGAGATCAGAGAGAAGAAGTCCGTGTCAGATGGAAAGAGAAGTTAGAGCAGAAGAAATTTCAGTTTGATGGCATTTTTTTTCTTTTGAAATTTTTAAGGAGGTGAATAGGCTTCATGGGAAGAAAAACCAGAGCAAAGTCCAGAGAGCAAAAAGGTCCCAAAAATGACTCCCCAATCAACTCAAATCTTTCGACAGTTATATAGTTCAACTTAACTATATGTTTTCTAAAAATATAGGAAAAACAGTGTTCTATTCATCAAACTTTAGTCAGAAGATTTCTGGGCACTGGGCAAGTTTGAGGCACTTGGGTAGCCTTAAATGTTATGAACAAGCTGCCTTATTTCACGTTCTCCCTTTAAGGCATGTTGATTCAGCGCTGTCTCTGTGCCGGATGCCCGGGGCTGGATGTTCACGAGCTGCACTGGACTAGGGCAGACAGAAGCACAGGTCTACACATTTATAAGTGAGTGACACATACAGAGCGACAATGATCACACTCTGCCAGAGAGGGGACACATAGGTCTACCATCAAAAAGCATGGCGAGGGAGAGTCTCTGGGAGCTGCGATGGACTCGAACTTGATGGCAGTGGGCTTTTTTAAAATGTTGGTATAAACTTGAAACCAACGCAATGACTGCGAGTTTCTCTTTTATTTATTTTTTTTTCCGCATGAGCTAAAATTTCCAGAAAACAAGGAACTAGAGAAAGATGAAAAAAGAAAACCAGTAGATGAACGAAAGCACAAGAAATAAATCCTGTAAGTGTACCCCGCCCCCCAGACCCCCTCGAGCCCCAGCCAATCCTGATTATTTTTATATCTTTGTCAGATAACTCCCGATGTGCCATACCTTGAGGGTGTCCTCTGTGCCAATGCTGATCATAACACGGAGAAAAGTTAACACTCTAAAATCAGGTTGCAGAGATGTTAAAAAAAAAACAAAAAACAAAAAACGTTCTCTGAAGGGATGGGTGTTCTTACCTATCTAAAGTAATCATGCTGTAATCTGGGGGGGAAAAATCCACAAAAGCCGTTTTTCTTACCAAGATTTCTTTCTCAGAAGAAGAGAAAATGACTCCCAAGTATACGAGAGGGTAGATGGTTGGTAAATGCCAACACCCAGGTTTCCGTTTGACCAAAGCACTGCCCTCGAAACAGTGGCGTGCCATCTGCTGGGTCTTCCTGGAACTACGCCTTCCTCTTCATTTCCCCCCCAACCCATTTTCTGGAATGCAAATTCTTGTGAGCGCACGGCTGATGGCCATTACAACGTGAAGAATCATCTTTTCCCCAATCTGTATCTTGAAGAGTCTGCCCCCGGGTGCAAAATTGTCATCGGAGGGAAAAATTACTGACCGGTTTTCCCCTATTTCCCGCCACATCCAAAACATTTCCAAAATAACGGCAGCGACCCAACAATTTTGGAGCTTTTGTTTTAGCCGACGGAAAGAGTTCCAAATAGCCTGGACGGAGGTCCAAGATCGATGTCCTTCTAAAAATCAACTTTCCAGGGAAATTTGCTGTTGTGTGGTGCTGTTGAGTTAATTCCGACCCAGAGCAACCCTGGGTACGAGGGAAAGCAACACGGCCTGATCCTGCACCCCCACCCCCCACACCCCTATGTCTGAGTCCATTAGTGCAGCCATCCCGCCGAGCGTCTTCCCCTTTTCTGCCTCCCCTCCACTTTTCCAAGCATGAAGTCCTCTTCCAGGGACGGACCTCTCCTGGGGACATGCCTGAAGCAGCTGAGGCAAAGTCTTGCCATCCTCACTGTTAAGGAGTCTCCTGATGGGACTTCTCTCAAGACAGACTGATTTGTTCCTCAGGCCGCCCCTGGCCAGTGCAGTGGTTGATAGACAGATTACAACAGGTTCTCCTTAAACCCACCCCAAAGACCATCTGATCTTGTTCTTTTCTTTTTTTTTTTTTTATGGTTAGTAATATGTGATCCAGGGAACATGACTGCAGCATATAATTTGCAGATGACACTATGCTCTGAAGGTCCCTTCTAGATGTTCAGTTCTACAACGTACTGTTCAAATGATGGCCACGGGTTAAGCAACGGACCGTGAGCAGAAAGGTTGGTGGTTCCAGGCCGCGGTGAGTCAGTGGATAGACTACATCAGGCACTTCGGTTGCTTGACAATGGGGACCCAGGTGCTCACCATTTTGATGTGCAGACTCAAGAAGCTGTGCCATGTAACTATGACATATAATTATACAAAGAAAAAAATGGGCCACACGGACAACTCTCGTGAGTTTTCTACAAGAAACACCATGCCCATTCTCAAGGGTCATCGAGGTGATCCAGAAACTTCCATCAGCTGTTACTGAAAGTGACAAAATGCCTGAGTCATCCAGTACTTCTCCATCATCGGAACAAATATTCTGAACTACACACTTTTCATGTGTGATGTATTCAAATATGTCTCTAAGTTGAGGTGGGATATCCCTAGCCCCCAAAGACAAATAAAGATTCCACAGTGGTGTGGGCTCGATTTCCAGCTAATGCACCTCGAGGGCAGCCACTGCTTGTCATCAGCAGAGGCTGAAACAGGTGTCAGAGGGGCTTCCAGACAAACACAGATTAGGAAGAAAGGCCTGGTGATCCTTCTGCATGGGGTTTCCGGGATTCAAGGGACAATTCACTACCAGCTGACAGCACAGTTCTTGTCAGAGTCCTGGCAGTGTAAGCAGTGAAAATGTGCAGCTGCTAGGTTGGAGGTCCCCTCAAAGGCACTTTGGAGTGGGGGGAGTTTGATGAATTAGTTTAAAAACCTGAGGCAGGGAAAGCCGAATGAGTCTCAGTCAACTGACACCTACAGGGTAACCATGGACAAGAATCAACCCCCCAGCAACAGCAGATACTTCCGTTGGCATAAGGAGCCCTGGTGGCATAGTGTTCATTGGTGACCACCTGAAAGGTCAGTGGTTCAAAGCTATTAGCTGCTGCACTGCAGGAGAAAGACAGGGCTTTCCGTTCCCATAAAAACAATCTGATAAACTCACAGGGGCAGTTCTCTGAGCGGCAGGGTGGGTGTGAGTTGGCACTGATTCCCAGGCAGTGAGTAAGGCAGGATCCCCACATCCTAAGACTCAGCAATTCCTTCCCTGACAGTGTTTGGTAATGTCCATAAAGTTTCCACCATGTTGTCCCCTGCACGCTTCATCACATAGCCCTGACTGAGGTTCTATAAGAGACCGTCCCATCATGAATGACCCCATCTCATCTTTTCAGAAAGCAAGGTCTTGCAGTTTGAGAATGACCACGTGGGACATCTGGGTAAGAATCAGTTCTGCTTTCTGGGAAAGACTCTTACGGTTCACTCTTACACAACAAACCTCACAGGAAGCCTTCTCGGGGTGGGGGGTGGGAACAAGGCTTACACAGCAAAAGGAGACACAGAGCGGTGGGTTTTCTGTGATACTAAAAATGAGCAGGGTGAAACTGGGTAGAGAAGAATGTCAAACAACATGTAACAGAAGTCTTCAGAAAGCACACACATAGCTGATTTGTTCACACTGCACAGGGACTGTTCCTAACCCCACTGAAGGACATTGCAAAACAGCTCTGGGGCTTGAGAACAAGGAGACCATGGATGTCAAGGCTGTCAAACTTCAGGTGTTTCTATCCAAGTGTCTGCTACCCTTCTCCACTTGGGTTTCTAAGAGGCATTTCTAACCGTTCTTGCTAAATAGCAAACACTTCACTTCTCATTCCTGAAAAGCAAGAACCTGTCACCTTTGCACTCTTTCTTATCTTAAAAAATAAATTATACTTCCATTCTTCTTGTAGAAGCTCAGTTGGCATGCTGGGCTAGGGGTTGAACTGCTAACCCAAAGGACAGCTGTTCAGGGCCACCAATTGCACTGAGAGCGAGAGAGGAGGCTTTCTGCTCCCACAAGATGTTAGCGTCTCAGACATCCACTGGGACAGTTTGATGCTGGCAGATAGGGTCACTAAGTGTTGACTTTATTGACTCGATGGCAGTGAGCTTACTCTTCTAGTTGCTTAGGTCCAGGATCTTAAAGTACTTTCATTTTTTTCTTAACTTTTTTTTAAATTAAAAATCATTTTATTAGGGGCTCATACATCATTTTTCCAACACATAAATAAACATACTGTGACAAGAACCCTCGCACGTCCGCTGCCATCATCATTCTCCAAACATCCACCCTTTCCCCCACCCCCTGGTGTCGGTTCCTCCAACCCTTCCCCTGTTCCCCTGCTCTCTCTCTCCCATCAACCCTCAATACTTTATAAATTATTATTATTCTGTCGTATGTTACCCTGCCCGACACCTCCCTCAGTCCACTCCCCCATGCCCATCCTCCTCCAGACAGGTCATATGTAGACCTTGCAGATGGTTCCGTCTCTACCCCATCTTCTCTCCACCCATCCAGCAGTTCCAATCTAACCACCGGCCCGAGGGGGCTCATTCATCCTGATTTCCCCATATCTCCAGCCCCCCTCTCCACTAGTGTACCTTCTCCAGTCCATCCGGATGTGCAAGGCAGAGTTGGGATCATAATGGTTGGGGCGTTTTTCTTAACTTTTTATTGTGAATGAGGTGTAGGATTACACAACAGGAAGCTTTACATTTAATGATTCATGCACATCCTCCACGTACTATCACTCACGCCGCCCTCTCCCTGTGTTTCCTGTTTCCATTCCTCTTCCTTTCTTTCTTTTTTTGTTTTTGTGTTTTTGGGGGGACATCACTGCCTCTGGTGGTCGTGGGCGCTACCCAGTGCTGCTCCTGAGAGCTGCCACTCGATTTGAACTGCCAAGCCCACGGACCGTAGTACCGCACTCAACCATTTATGCCACCAGGGCTCAGCCCCTCTTCCTCCTTTCTTAATTCTCTGCACTTTGTCTGTAGGAAAACGCTGCCCCTTTGAAAGTAAATGCTGGTTCTAAAACATGGTTCATTTCCAGACATGGAGGGTGACTGTGGGCCACGAGTCTAGTAAGTTAGGTATCCTTTGTGAATTTGAGTTCTGTGCCACAGTTTTCTCCCATTCCATCCAGGAGACCTTCTAATGTGACCCTTTTCAGAGAAATTTGTAGTGGTAGCCAAGCACCACCTAGTTCTTCTGATCTCAGGATTATGGAAACAGATTCTTGCATATTAGTCCACTAACCTAATGTCTTCCATGTGTGGTTTGATTTTCATTGTCTCTCATTCTTCTGGACAGGGAGAAACCAAAGAGTATCTTTTAATACCCCAGTTGTTAATCACCAAAGTCAGAGGGAGAATATTGTTTTTCTTAACTCTCCTCTGCCAATTAACCTTGGCGTTCCCCGAGACTATGGTCCTGACTCTCCAGACCCACCAACTCTTCCTTCAGGGTGTTTGGTTATGTCTAAGAAGTTTTCATAATGTTGTCCCGGTGTGCTTTGCCACACACATGGCTATATTTGCAGCAGAAATAAATATGCCTATGCGAGTATTCTCTACCATACCTATCTATATTTGTGAAGACCCGCCCACTCTCCCTCTCCTGCCTATCCAGCCTGTGTGTCTATCCAGCCATCTATTCACAGAGCCTCACTACTGCAGAATTGTGTATATAATAGCATTTGCCTCCATTGCCTTTCACGCTTACAACCCCACCCCAAGTGCCTTCCCCTGTCGTCATCACTGTTCCCCCCATTTCCTCTTACTGTGAATAGTCTTCCCTTTCCTCTTCCAGCATGTGACTTCCCTTCTTTCCCTCCTTTGCACAACCCTCCCCCCATTGACAACCACCACATAATGTTTCTTTTAGTGTGAAAGCCTATTGCTGACTTTGTCTAATAGTGGTTTCATGAAATGTTTGTCCTTTTGTATGTGCCTAATTTTCAATGGCTTCCTGTGCATGTCATAGTTGAATGACATATTGAATAAGATAAGGTAGACCACCGTCTGCCTGTGTGATCATGAGGTGTCGATGGAATCAGGTATCAGTCCTCAAAGATCCAGAACAAAAAAATCATATCAATGTGAATGAGGGGGAGGCCAGAGTGAAGACCCAAAGCCCATCTAAAGAAAATTGGACATCCCCTTACAGAAGGGTCACAGGAATTGACAAGCCAGTCAGGGTTCAGTATAGCAACAATGAAACATACACCTTTCCTCTAGTTCTTAAATGTTTTCTCCACCACCCCCCCACCCCGATGCTCCCGTTATCATGACCCCAATTCTACCTTACAAATCCAGCTAGACCAAGAATGTGCCTGGGTACAATTAAGAGCTGGAAACACAGGGAATCCAGGACAGATACCCCCCCGCCCCAAGACCAATATTGAGAGTGGGGGAGAAACGGGAAGACAATCACAATGATCTCTATATAACCCCCTCCCAGGGGTGCTGACAACAGAAAAGTGGGTGAAGAGAGAAACCAGTCAGTGTAAGGCATGAAAATAATAATTTATAAATTATCAAGGGTTTGCGAGGGAGGGTGGAGGTGGGAGGGGGAATGAGGAGCTCGAGTAGAGGGCTCGAGTAGAAAAACTATTTTGAGCACAATGATGGCAACACATGTAAAAATGTGCTTGGCACAATGGATATATGGATGGATTGTGAGGAGAACTGTAAGAGCCTCTGTGGCAGTCACTGATCTGTGTTAATTTCAGCACTGAGATTGGGTCTAGCCTGTCAGTGTGGAGAGAGCGGATGAGACCTCTGTGTGGGCGTGGCGTTCTCTTAGAATTCTGGGAAGTCTCATGATATTTCCCCCGTGGAGATAAGAGACTATAGACTCAGTCCCCGGGAACACTCTACTGACAAGACAAGATGGCAGCATGGACCCTGAGTCCTAGGACCTGAAGGAGCTGGAAGAGAAGCCACATGGACTTGCCCTGATGGAACTAGACCTCTGAAGCCAGAGAAACCACAGAGAGACCCCTGCCAGCACTGAGATGCTTCTACCCCCAATGAACACTGATGATGGACCCTGAGCCCTGGAAACAAGGAGCTATGGGGAGAACCCTGCCAGCACCGGGATGCTTCTACTGCTGCTAGATACATAAGACTCTGCACCCACTGACCTTAGGTTGTCCTGGTGTCACTGCATGTGTTTTCTGAGTCAATGTACATATGTCCCATAGATTGGTATGGGACATTTAGGTTAATATTAGATTTATGACCTTGGGCTGTACTGGGTTGGGATGCTTTCTCAATGTTCCATTCCTCTTGCATATAAACCTCCCCCTTATATTCATATGTATGTTTATGGATTTGTTTCTTTAGCCTACCTGGACTGACACAGCTTCCAATAAAATGATTTTTAAAAAGTGACACCAGTTAAAAAATAAAAAGATAAGGAAGACCACAGAAAAATGATGCATTTGAATTGGGGTGCTGGAGAAGAATTCTGGGTGTCTCCTGGACTGCTAAAAGGACAAACAGGTCTGTCTCAGAAGAAGTATGGCCAGAGTGCTCCTTAGAGGCAAGGATGGGAACTCTGTGTCTTGGGACACGTGTCAGGAGAGACTTATCCCTGGAGAAGGACATCATGCTTGGTAAGGTGGAGGACCTGTAAAACAGAGGAAGGCCCTCAAGGTGATGGCATGCCACCGGGTTTCCACAACACCCCCCCATCTCTGGCCCGAACTCTGGTGAGAATGGTATAGGAGTAGGCAGTGCTTCCCTTTGTGCACCCAGGGCTTCTCTGTGTCAGAGTCAGATCAATGGTCCCTACCAGCAAAACCTTTTCACTCAGCACCATTTTCTCCTGGTTCCATTTCATTTCAATGATTCACCATTATTCTCTAACATTTTGTCATGTGTGGTTCTTTAACGTCTTGTAGTACTCCATTGCGTATAGGTACTTGAGTTTATTTATACATGTTCCCATGGATTTCCACCTTTTTTTTTTTGCTATTGTGAATTCTGTCACAGTGCTGGTGCATCCTCTTCATGGCATGGCTCTTCATCCTCCAGGCTAAGTGCAACTAGAGGAGGTGGTGATGTAAACCAGACAGAACAAGGCAAAGGGGAAACAGGGCCACAATGGAAGAAATTCTAACACAAAAGGGAGGTGCAGACACACTGGCCTCCCCAGGACAATGAAAGGGGTGGCAGATAAGACACATTTTATCCAAGGAAGAGGCAGAGCGAGGGAAAGGATGTGGCCAAAGACAGACAAGAGGTTCACACAAAAATAACTGAATTGACCCTTGGTTTCAAGGGTCCATCAGCAAAGACACTACATGAACTCTGGGACTTAAGGGTACCTGTACCTGGAAAGGGGAGGTATGCAATAGAAGGCCAGCCAAAAGCAGGAGACCCACCAGAAAGTCAGCCAAGGGTGGAAAGTTTTCCATTCGCAGGACTGAAAACCTGCCTCTTCTGATGGCGCCAAGATTAGCTGCAGCCCTGGAGAGTTTCACACCAAAGTACCACCTTAGAAACCCCACTTGGGGTGGGGGAAAAAAGGAGAGAAAAAAAAGAAAAGAAACCTCACTTGTTTCATTCAAACGTTTTTTCTGACTCTTGGATGAATACATTCTTGCAAGCGGAGCAAGAACTGAGAGGGGGAAGGTTTGAAACCTCGAGCTGCCAGATGACACTGGGGCATATGGTGTTTCTATTGTCAGCATGTTGACGAGGCTTCATACCATTTTCCATGGTGGGTGCACCATTGTACAGTCCCACCAGCAGTCTATGAGGGTTCGGTCTCACTATACCCTTTTGATTATCTTTAGTTATCTTTTAATGACTTAATTACATTGCTATTAATGTCTGGATGAGGTGGGATCTTGCTTCGATTCGCATCTCTCAAGTTGTTAATGATCATGTTCATTTCTTCGCTTCTTGGCAGCCTGAATGCTTTCTTACGGGAAATGTCTGTTTATGGTCAGTCCTCTACCTGCCTTAAGTCGAATTGCTTGTTGAGCTTTTGAAGAATCTATACATTTTTGAGATTAGTTCATTATCCAATATGTCATTGCTTCAAAATGTTTCCCAAGACGCGGGTCCCTTTCTTCACTCTTTCGGTGAAGTCTTTGGATGTACAAAGGGTCTCATTTTTATGAGATCTACTTTGTCTCCTACTGTTGGTGCGGTTTTCCATGATGTTTGATAGTGTACTTCTGTATTGTATTAGCACTTCTACATTTGTCCACTGGCATAGTGGTCATATGTTGGGCTGACCTCGTGGTCAGTGGTTGGAAACTACCGGCTACTCTGTGGGAGAAAGATGAAGAATTCAACTCCCATAAAGAGTCAGTCTCTGAAACCCAAAGGGGAAGTTGTACTCTGTCCAATAGGGTCACTCTGAGGCACTATTGACTCAATAGCAGTGAATTTGGTGTTGGCTTAATTTTGTCTTTACTTCTTTCATTGATGATCTTTGTAGTTATAGGTAACTTGTAGGTCTTTGGTCCATCTTGAATTATGTGTTAGTCCAGGTGGACTAGAGAAACAAATTGATAGACACACATTTGGATATAAGGGAAAGGTTTATAAAGAAGAGGAATGGAGCATTGAGAAGGCATCCCAACCCAGTACAAGGTCATAAGTTCGATGTTAGCCCATATGTCCAACACCAGCCCATAACGTCCCCTTCTGACTCACAAAGTCACAGGCCAGGGGGTGCAGAGTCTCGTGTGTCCAGTGGCAGTGGAAGCAACAAAAGCAGCTCAGCGCTGGCAGGGTCTCTCTGTGGCTCCTCCGGCTTCAGAGGTCTGGCTCCATCAGGGTAAGGCCGTCTGGCTTCTCCTCCAGTTCCTTGGACACTGCCATCTTGTCTTGTCAGTTGAGTGTCTCCCAACAACTAGGGAGATGGTCTCCCATCTCCACGAGGGAAGTATCACAACTTTCTCAGAGAAAGTCATGCCCACAGAGGTCCCATTGGCTATCTCCAGATTGTCAGGTTAGACTCCACCCCTATATTTCCAATCATGAAACTGACATCAAGTACATGACCGCCACAAGTTAGTTTTTGCAGATGGTGTGAGATATGAGTCCTATTTCGTTCTTCTGCAGATCAATATACAATTTTGCCAGGGCCATTTGCTAATGATATGATCTCATCCCTGTTTAATGTGCTTTGGCCCTTTATCAAGGGTTAATAGAATTGCATCTGGGTTATCAATTCTCCCTGACAGTGTTTAAATCCACTTCTTTCTCATTCCCTCCAATGCTCTGGACCCTAGGGTTATCATCTGTCTCTCTCTCAGCACTTCTCTGGTCTGTGTAGCATGGCTGTCTAGTTAGTCATCTTGCCAGAAGTCCTTTGAAAGAAATTTGAGGCCTCACTTTCACTCAAACTCTGCATCCCATTCATGAGCAAATTTCACTGGGTTTTTGCTATAAATATGTCCATTGAACAACACATCTTATGACATGCATCGCTTTCATGGTAGCCGAAGTCATCGTTTATTTCTCTTTCTGGCTAACTCCAGTGAGCTGCGGTTATGTATGCTTTTAGTTGTTGTTAGGTGCTCTTGAATGGGTTTTGACCCATAGTGACCCTGTGTACAATACGAAGAAACACTTTCTGCCCAGTTCTTCTCCGTCCTCCAATTGTTCCTATGCTTGAGTCTATTGTTACAACCACTATGTCAATTCATCTCCTTAAAGACCTTCCTCCTTTTCGCTGCCCCTCTGCTGTGCCAAGCATGATCTCCTTCTCCAGACACTGGCCTTTCCTGACAACATGTCCAAAGTATATAAGACAAAGTGGTGCTCTCAAATTAGCTATGTATAAGTGACAAATATGTGTGCTTTTATAATCTTTTCAAACCTCCTATGTGTGAGTCCCTTATAAACCCACTCCTAACTTATCAAGATGATCAAATTCCAAAGACCAGGTTGTTATGTGAAAATTGGTGCTATGAGAATATGTAGGATGACTATACTAGATTTGAAAATTGGAAGTGACTACATCTTAGCATAACTGCCAAATCACTACACTACGTAACTACTAAATTACATCATTGATTAACCAACAAAGTATGTCATTATATAACTGACAGCTTACTTCATTAAATAACTGCCAAACCATTGAGAATCATGGCCCAGCCAAGTTGACACATCGTCTTAACCATCACAGCCAGGGTCTCGCCTTTCACCTCATAGCTGCATGCTCTTTATTTACAGCTGTACACCTTTAATGTGTAAAATAGTTGGTTAGTAGAATTTTTACTATTGTAAGTATGAAGTATAGGATAATGATACCATTGAGAATGTTAGGATTAGCTACATAGTAAAATTAAAAAGGGAAATTTTCTGAATTTAGAAGATAATACTTCTTTATGCTCTCTAACCATTAACTGTTAAGTCATTCAAAACTGAAATTCATAAATACGTGAAAACTATCAGTCAGGCAAAGATCTGGAGGGCTGGCAAGGACAGTGCCACCTCTTAGTCTCTGGTCTCTGGACAGGTGACCCACCAAACCACTGAATTGAGAGTTTTGGCCTTCCTTCCCATTGTCCCAGTTCAGGCACAGGGACAGACAGAGGGCTGTGGTCTTTCTTCATTGGTATGTGGTCTGGGGTTGGTGCACCATGGGATGCACTGGGTGGTGAGGAGGAAGAACGGGCTGTCTTCCAAGAAGGCAGTAGTGTGGGAGCTTTAGCCTGTGTGCATGGGACAGAGGTGGATGAAGGTGACCCCAGTGTGTTTGTGATACTGAGTTTGCTGGCTGTTAAGCAAATGGGAGACTTCCAGAATGCAATATCCGATGCTGTGTGTGTGTGTGTGTGTGTGAGTGACCATCAGCAGACGTGTCAAGGTATGGAAGATGAAGACTGTGGATATGAGAGATGTTCATCCCTAATGCCCTGCTTTCCTCCTCAGCAAAATGGTGACAAATTCTGGTCTTTTCATCGAGCATCAGTACATGTCAGATTTAGAGTGACAAGTGGCAAAGAATAATTTTTCTAAAACATAGTAGGGAGGGAGAACTATAAGTCACTGGAAATTATTTTAACTTTAGAAGCAGATAATGAAATTGTGGGAAGTATGTTGTAAATAACTCCCTTAAATTGAGCTTTGCTGCTGCACACTCTGATAAAGAAATGTACCATAAATAAATTCTCTATACATTGGATTGGAGACATACATATGTCACAACACAACTCCCTTAAAATTTTAATAAATCTCTATAGAGATCTATAGATCTCTATAAATTGGCCTTGGGACATAAATATGTCTGACAACAGCCCCTTCATTGGCTCGGAGACATAAACATGTCTCATATATGAAGTTAAGTATGCACTCTGTCATCTGCTTCTGACCTCAAAGAAGTAATGCAACCCACCAGTCTTGGTTCAGTGTGATACACCTGGCCCTGACCTTGTGGAGTCCAAGGGGGGAGGAAGATCTTATGGAAACACTGGGCTTCTGTTCACGCACTGAGAGAAGGCCATGGCAGAGTGTCTCATTGCATTCTCCAACTCTACTGAAAAGAACCGAAGACGTAAACTGGGCTCCTCTCCACTGCACCCACCTCAGACCCTAACTACTTCTTCCAAGTTGGAGCAAGCCTTCCTCCCAAGAGCACTAATGAAAGGTAACACCTGAAGTCTAAAGCTTTGGGCTTTAGTCGTGCAATTAACACTGTCATTGTTCATTCTTGTTCTCCAGTTCTGAAGGAACATCTAAAGGTCTTACCTGTGTCCCTTGTCGTGGCTACTTTGCCAAAGGCTAAATGAGGTTGTGCATGATACACTTGAGTATTCTTTTTGTGTGTGTGTGCTTTGCATCACTGCCCTGGTGGGAGTAGGAAGCCCAACCTTGCTCCTGGAGAACTGCTACTGGATTTGAACCATCAACCCTGTGGGCCGTAGTCCAGCACACAACCACTGTGCCACCAGGGCTTAGCTGTGTATTCATCTATTTTAAGAATTTAAAAACCTCACAGGAAACACTCTCTACCCTCTCTGTGCAGGCTGTATGCTTCATTCCAACACTAATGAGAATCAGATCATGCTGCTTATCCACTCAGGATTCCCTTCCACTCGGACTGAAAACCAACATCTTGCCTCTGGTTCAGGAGGCAGCTCAGGTTTGTCCACCTCTCAGACAATGAGAGGTCTCATTGGTCCCCCATCTTCTTCTTGCTTTGACCGCTCTATGAGTGTGACAAGCATGGCCCTCTCCACCTGCCCGCCCCCCATCTCCCCACTTGCTCTTGCAATTCCCTCTGCCTGGAATGGTCTTTGCCTCGATCTTGCCTGGTCTACTCTCTTATGTCCTTAAAGTCTACTCTGAAATGTCATGATTATTTTTAAAAAGTCACTTAAATTATGATTTGGGTGAAAGCTTACAGAGCAAACTGGTTTCCCTTCAATAATTCCTACACCTTCTAATTCATGATTCTGAGGGACTGCAATGCCCACAATATGACTGTACTCTTCTCAGCAATTCCCTGTAGTCTCTGTTTCCACGGTCTTTGTTTCCTACCTCTTCTTGCCCTGGGAGCTTGATCTCTGGACAATGCTGCCCGTCCATCTCTGGGGTTGCTTGTTCCAGGAGTGCATGCTCACTGGTGCTGCTGTTCACCGTAGAGTCCTGTCTACAGTTTATACTTGGAAGCTGAGCCAGCCTTCAGCGATGCCTAAAAGACATGGTCACATTGGGGGAGAAGCTTTCACAGACCACTAAAGACACAAGGCTAAGTCAGGAAGTCTTGCTCCTAAGGTTCCAATGCATGTAGACACAGGTCTCTCTCAACAAAACATGCTTACGTATACCTGGGTCTGCAAGCAGGAGCTGGTGGTTGACAAGTTCTCATAGCAGTTCTTTGAGCCTCCTTATTCAGTGTTCAGCCTCCCCATTGTAGGAGGGGGTTGAAAACATCAAGTCTTAGGTCAGATGCATCATAGACTTCAAAGCTACACCTTTGCCTTTTGGCACAATAACGTCTTCTTCAGCACACACCTGGGTTTTTTGCAGCAATTTCTATAATGGAAAAAAAGATGGAAACCATCAAGAGGTCTGACTATAGCGGAATGGATAAACAAACTCGGATACATTCAACTGATGGAATATTATGTATCCTTCAAAAACAATGATGAGTCTGTCCAACACCTTAAGACCTAGACACAGTTAGAGAGCCTCAGCAAAGTTCGTTATTCTCATCGTTAATGATACCATTGTTATAAAGGAAAAGAAAAATTATTTTCCCATAAAAGCCTAAGATTTTAAAGATGACTCTGACATGAGGGTCAGGAGGGAAGCGTGAGAGGGAAAAATCAGGAGAGCAGAGGGGAGGAAGGGAGGAAAATGAAGACGGACAAACAGGAACCACCTGTGCAGGGAGTTCAAGGGACACAGTTACAGATTGACTTGTTACGTTGGGCGATGCAACTACATTGAACATGTTTTCTTTGTATTATATTCCATAAGCAAAAGGGAAATACATAAAAAATTAATACATAAAGTTAAGAATTTCTTAAAGAGCGAAAAGGGTCACAGCCCCACCAACCCTCCAGACTCCTGACCCAGCAGATCTAAACATTGCTCTGAGTGGCCACGTGAGGAGTCACAGTACTTGGATTCTTTTGTGGCATATAAGCTGGTTTCAAAGACAAAGGAAAAAATCTTTTGAAGCAGATTTGCCCAATATAATACGTCTTTTCACTTCTTGATTACCACTCA